>ML852835.1:0-21923 GCA_009831015.1 Picea engelmannii | reverse complement strand
TCTGTACAGTGTGGCATCTATCAAATCTGACGAAGTATCGACCAACAGCTTCAGCTTTGCTTCCATGGGAGTATTCATGGACTTGCATTCTAGCATGTCAAATCTTTTTAAGATTTCGACCGTGTACTTCCCCTGGTTAAGGAAGATTCTTTCTGGACTCTGCCATACCTCAAGACCTAAGAAGTAATGCATTAGGCCAAGGTCTTTCATTTCAAATTCTGCGGCAAGTCTCTATTTACATTCAACGATGAGCTTTTCTTCTCCAGTTAAGAATAAGGCATCCACATACAGTAGTAATATTACTGGTTCATTATCCATGATCTTGAAGTAGAGATTTGAGTCTGCTTTAGTCTTGGTAAAGCCTAAGCTTGTCAAGAAACTGTCTATATGGCCATACCAAGCTCTGGGAGCTTGCTTCAATCCGTACAAGGCTTTCTTCAATCGGCAGACATGAGACTTCCTGTCTTCAACGTCAAATACTTAGGGTTGCTCTATATACACTTCCTCTTTGGTAACACCATTTAGGAAAGTTGTCTTCACGTCCATCTGGTGCAGCTTCCATTTCATCTTGGCAACAAGAGTTGTAATGGTTCTGATCGAAGTGTATCTGGCTACAGGAGCGAATGTCTCTTCATAGTCAATGCCTTCCTTCTGGGAAAAACCACGAGCGACAAATCTTGCTTTATATTTCTCAATACTTCCATCAGAAGCATGTTTTATTTGAAGAGCCATCTGTAGGATACCCCATATTTATTCTTCGATCTGGGAACTATTTCCCATACTTCGTTCTTCATTATGGATTGGTATTCCTCTGACATGGCATCTGCCCATTCTTTCTTTTGAATGGCTTCTTCAGAGAAGGTAGGCTCTTTATCTAGGAGATCACATATCAAAGCCATGTAACTGGAGAATGGCTTTGGTCTTTTCACCTGTCTCGAGGTTCCTTCTGGAACAACATACTTCTCTCCATCTTGAATAAGCTCTCAAGCAGGCTTTCTTTTATGGGAGAAGGTCATTTGAGGAGGTTCTTGAATTTCTACTATATCATGGTCTTCTAGAAGTTCCTCATTGGGGGAAGTTACGACTTCCCTCACTGGTTTTGCTGCTTTGGGAACCTCCCTCATTGATTATGCAATCTTGGGATTTACAGGTTCCTCTTCATATACTTCTTCAAGCTGGCATCTTCTTGATTTCTTAAGTGTTGCTTCTTCATCAAAGGTCACGTCCCTGCTGATTTCAATGTGGTGGTGACTAGGTATGTAGATTCTGAAGGCCTTGGAGACCTCACAGTATCCCACAGATATTCCCTTCTTTCTGGAGGTTCCAGCTTGTTTCTTTTCTCTTTTGGTATATGAATAAACACTGGACAGCCAAATATTTGAGATGGCTTACCTCTGGCTTCTTTCTGGTGAACATCTCTTCTGGTGTCTTCAGTCCAAGTGCACTATGGGGCAATCGGTTCTACACATAAACAACTGTCATTGCTGCTTCTTCCCATAAGCACGTAGGAAGATCTTGATCTTCACAGCTTCCAGCATGGTTCTGTTCTTTCGTTCAGCTACACCGTTTTGTTGGAGATCTTGATCCCAACATCTTTGCAGATATTCACGAATTCTTTTGAGGTATATTTTCCTCCATTATCTGACCTGAGTATCTTAATATTCCTTACAGAAAGGTTTTCTATCAAGGCTTTGAATTCCTTGATCTTGCTGAACACTTCAAATATATCCAGGTCTTTTACGAGAATAATCATTAATGAATGATACATAGTATACATACCCATAAATGGAGGATGATGGCATTGGGCCACACACATCTAAATGGATGAGTTATGGGACTCCTTCTGTCTTGCTGTCCCTCTTCAGAAACGGGTTCTTGATGTTCTTCCCTTCTGCACATCCATTGCATACGCCTTCATGGTCACTTTTGAGTTCTGATAAACCTGTGACCGCTTTGCATATGTATGGTAGCACCTTGTAGTTGATGTGAGTTAATCTTCTAGAGTTCGCATGGATTCTTCAATAGCGTGGGTCATGGTAGCTTCTGAGTGACCCACCTTATTCTTTTCCACTGATGATTGCTTCATTTATGATCTCTCCTTTAGCATGTTTCCTTTTGCAACCTTCGTTATAGCTTCCTCATGTGACCTGGAGCAAGGTCAACAAAACAACAAGCAAGAATAATATCCTTCTTGATAATATAAAGCAATAGCACGAACAATCATCACAGTAGCTCATTTAGAGCTATCACTTATAATTTATATGAAGCAAAGATTAAAGGTAAGGAATACAATACGAAATGAGGCCAACACTCTCATAGTGTTGTGACCAAGCATTCTTCTATGGCAACCTGGAACTAACACAAGAGGTTTCTCCTAGAGGAGGTGTTAGTCATATCAGGCAAAGTATTTACATCTACATTCTCACATGCTATCAAGTATAATACTTTACGACGATTGCTATCTCAACTAAAGTCATCATCTTGTCATGTGTACCTTTGAATCTTGATTAATCAAACCTGGAGCCTTGTCCTTAAGAATGAATGCTTGCTTTTCTTCCAGGTCTCCTTCACTCAAGTGACAAGTGCTTTCTTCAACCTGTCTGTTGTACTAAGACAATACGCTATCTTGACAGAAGGTTAGGTTAGAGAATAAGCTATATGATCAACTTTCAATTCTTCTAATAATTTGATCATAGCTTCATTATGCAACACTGATAATGTTATGACAAATAGATGTATATCGAAATAATCACACCTGGGTTGCATCATTCCTCTGAATGTGTTGGATCTTGAGATCCTTCTGGATCTATGGCAAGAGATCCCTTCACCTGCAAATACTCTTTAGGGTTTAACCATTAAACATATGTGAGTACATACCTCGGATAGCATTTGCAGGTAGTGGCTCCATTTGGTAGCAGTGGTAATCATTACCAACTCTTGAGATAACTTCAAGGGTGATTGCAACTAGTTTTACGGCTGCAACTTCAACTGGTACTGCAACTGGTTCTGAGACTGCAACTGCAACTTCAACTTAGGGTTTTATGAGGAAACCTTAATTTTTCAAACTTTGAATTTTGAAATTCTAATCCAGGGGATAGATGCGCTGAGCTGAGGCGAGTTAGCTGGTGCAGTTGGAATTTCGAAAATCCAACTTTTACTCCTCCAAATCTGATTTGCAGATTTCTGGACTGGTGCTTCTAGTTTTCTGGTACTTCTGGTACTCTGGTTTTCTGGTACTTTGTGAAACTAGGGTTTCACTTTTCGGGAGATATAGCCATTGAAAAGGTGCGCTCTAAGTGCCAAAATGATCCTTGGGGGAGGGCACAACTTTCTAGGTGGTTAGGGAGCTGAAAAGATTCACTTTTGGAAAACCCTAATTTTTGGGTACGGTAACAGTGACGTTTTTCCTCTTGCGAAATATGCTTCCTTCAGGTTGGCTCTGATACCATTTTAATGTTTATGCCATTATTATAGTTCTTTGCATTTCAATAGATAAGAGCAATATAAGAACAAGATCACTGAGAAATACACATTCACAAGAGACACAACATTTATCCTGGGAAACCCTCTAGGGGAAGAAAACCCAGCAAAAACTTCCTTATCAGAAATTGTCAATACAATGTCAAGAGATAACTCAAACCAATACAGAAATTCCTCTCCAAAAGATGTGCCACTCTTCTCCCTCTCTCTTTTGCCGGTAACAGATCAGAACTTGTCTCTCAAACTGAGCAAGTGACTTGTGTTCAAATGAGGTGCTAGCCTCCTTTATTTATACAAGTTCTAGCATGTGTGAAGTGTCTCTTCACTGGCAGGGTCGACTTCTTAATGTGGGTGGGTAAACCCACCTTTATTATATTTATGGGTCTTCTTATTAAATGTTGGGGCCGACTTCTTATTCTGCCTATTATAATTGTCTGTTGACCAATCCGCAAAAGGGGATTTGGTCCTAATACAATTACCGACATGATTAATCCACAATGGGGATTAATCCTATAAATAAAATAATAATCAGAATAAGAATACTCTTTGCAGTTACATTATTTCAACACCATCAACCTCTCTAAGAGGGTATGTATACTATGTATCATTTATTGATGATTACTCTCATAAGACTTAGGTTTATTTCTTGAAATAAAAAGATGAAGTACTTGGAAAGTTAAAGGAATTCAAAGCCTTGGTAGAAAACCTCTCCAAAATAAAAAAACAAGATACTCAGGTCAGATAATGGAGGAGAGTACACCTCAAATGAATTTGGAAGATTTTGCAGAGATGTTGGGATTAAGAGGGAGATCGCCACTCCATATAATACTTAACAAAATGGTGTAGCAGAAAGAAAGAATATAACAATTGTGGAAACAGTAAAGACTATGATTCGCGATCAAGATCTTCCAATGCACTTATGGGCCGAAGCAGCAAGAACAACAGTTTATGTCCAAAACAGATTATCCCGTAGTGCACTTGGATTCAAAACCCCCAAATAAATGTTCACCGAATAGAAGCCAGAAGTAAGCCATCTCAAAATATTTGGTTGTCCATTATTTGTACACATTCCAAAAGAAAAGAGAACTAAGTTGGATCCCTTAGGAAAGAAGGGAATATTTGATGGATACTGCGAGGTCTCTAAGGCCTTTAGAATTTACATACTAGGTTACCATCATACTGAGATCAATAGAGATGTAACCTTTGATGAAGATGCAACACTCAAGCGATCAAGGAAAAGCCATCTTGAAGAAGTATATGAAGAAGAACATGTAGCTCCCAGAGTTGCAGAACCTGTGAAGTAAGTTACAGTTACCCCTGATGAATGAGATTCCAAAAGATCATGATATGATAAAATCTCAAGAACCTCCCCGTATGATGATCTCTCACAATATAAAGCTAGCTTGGGCGAGAGAACTTATTCAAGATGCAGAGAAATATGGTGCCCCAGAAGGAACCATGAGACAAAGCAAGAAACCTAAGCCATTCTCCAGCTATATGGCCATGATGTGTGATCTCATAGAAAAGGAACCTATTTGCTTTGAAAAAACCATTTAGAAGAAAGAATGGGTGAATGCCATGACATATGAATACTAATCCATTATAAAGAGTGATGTAGGGGAAGTAGTTCCCAGACCAAAGAACAAAGATGTGGTAACTTCCAAGTGGATATACAAGATAAAACACGCGGCAGGTGGAAGTATTGAAAAACATAAAACTAGATTTGTCACTCGTGGTTTTTATCAAAAGGAAGGTATTGATTATGAAGAGACATTTTCTCATGTAGCCAGATACACTTCTATCAGAATTACCATAGCTCTTAGCCAAAATGAAGTGGAAGTTACACCAAATGGATGTGAACAAAACCTTATTAAATGGTGTTATTGAATAATAAGTGTATATAGAACAACCACAAGGGGTTGGAAGTTGAAGATAGAAAGACTCATGTCTGTAGGTTGAAGAAAGCTATGTATGGGCTGAATCAAGCTCCTAGAGCTTGGTATGGTAGAATTGATATTTTCCTAACAAGTTTGGACTTTACCAAGAGTAAAGTTGATTCTAATATTTACTTCAAGGTTATGAATGATGAGGCAGTTATATTACTATTGTATGTGGATGACTTATTCTTAACAGGAGAAGAAAACATCATCACAGATTGTAAGAGGAAGCTCGTTGCAAATTTTGAGATGAAATACCTAGGCTCGATCCATTATTTCTTGGTCTTGAAGTTTGGTAGAGTCTAGAAAACATCTTCCTTAACCAAGTGAAGTATGCAGTTGAAATATTGAAGAGATTTGACATGTTGGGATGTAAATCCATGAACACACCCATGGAAACAAATTTGAAGCTCCTGGTTGATACTTCGTCAAAGTTGGTTGATGCTACTCTATACAGACATATTATTGGTTCGTTGATGTATCTAACGAATACCAGGCTAGATATATGCTTTGTTGTGAACACCTTGAGTCAGTATCTAGTATAGGCCAAACATGTTCACCTTGTAGCTGCAAAGCATGTGATGAGATACCTTAAGGGTATGTTGGATTATGGTCTCTGTTATACTTGAGATCATTACTTCAAACCATATGGTTATACTGATTCAAATTGGGTTGGAAGTGCTTCTAATAGAAAGAGTACTTCAGGATGTTGTTTTAGTTTGGGGTCAGCCGTGACTTCATGGAAAAGTAGGACGCAATCCAGTATTGCTCTCAACACGACATAAGCGGAACATATTGCAGCATGTTCTGCTAGTTGTGAAGCCATGTGGCTTCGGAAGTTGTTGACAGGTCTATTTAAACTTGAGATGGAAGTCATCGTGATTCTATGTGATAGCTAGAGTTGCATAAAGATGACAGAGAACCCAGTGTTACATGATAAGTCGAAGCACACAGAGATCTGAAATCACTACATTCGTGATATGGTTCATAGGGGAGTTGTAAAGCTCCAATATGTTGGCACATATAAGCAGGTTGCAAATGTGTTGACCAAGCCTCTGTCTCATGTGAAGTTTAAGTACTTCCAAGACAATATTGGTGTTGTCCAAAAGGACCTCCCTCGAAAGGGGGAGTGATGTTAATGATACTATAGTATCCTGACCAACAACGGGTAGCTCCATTAGGATTTTATATCCTATGGGATTGATCATACTTGGGAAGATCCTGAAGGTCTGGTAAGGATGGTCTGTCATAGTACCTGTGCATGTATATGTCAGTTGTGGTCAGTAGTGGTAGCTCCGTTAGGATTTTATATCCTAGGGAATCTTATGATTCCTAGGCAGATCCCGAAGGTCAGGTAAGGACGGTCTGTCAGAGTACCATGTGGTAGCTTGTTAGGATTTTATATCCTAGGGAATCTTATGATTTCGGGGAATATCCCGAAGGTCCGGTAAGGATGATCTGTCAGAGTACCACAAAATGTTGTTGTTGCACCTGCCTCATTCTGTTTCCATATGATGATGATGTTGTTGTCTTATCCTTGTGTTGATGATGTTGTTGTTTCAGCCTCATGTTGTTGATGATGTTGTATCGGCCTCATGTTGTTGATGATGGTGTACCAGCCTCGGGTTGGTGATAATGTTGTTCTAGCTTTATGTTAATTGATGTTGATGTTTCAACTTCATGCTAATGAGGATGATGATGATGATGATGATGATGCTACTCTAGCTCCATGTTATGAATGATGATGATATTGATGATGAGAAAAACTTCTGATGATTTGTAGATGTGCCAGTTAGTGTTCCACATGTTGATGATGATGTTTCCCTCTCTTTCTCCTGATGATGTTGTATTGGGTTATGTCAGTAGAATACCCTTCTCGTTAAGGAGGGAGTGTTGAAATATTGTAACTTCGAAGAATATTCTAATTATATTTGAGTTATTATATTATAGATCAAATACCCTTTTGTGGATTGATCATGTCAAGACTTGTATAAGACCAAATACCCTTTCATGGATTGGTCAAACCATATTTATATAGTGGCATTTGTAAAGTCGGCCCCTAGGGTTTATAAAGTGGTTTTAACCACTCTTGGAAGAAGTCAACCCTACTCAATGAAGAGATATAACCCTAGCGCCTCCTCAACAAGTATTTATAAGTAAGGATGGCACCTCACTTGTTCACTCACTCACTCACTCACTCATCTAGTGCACATATTTTGAAGGCAGTTGTAGTTGTAGGAGGAAGGAGAAGAGAGGCACATGCTCAGTCCTAGTTTATTCTTGGAGTTTTGGTCTTAGTCTTGGCATTGTATTGGCAATCTATTACTGATGAAGTTTTTGTTGGGTTTTCTCCCCCACGAGGGTTTCCCAGGATAAAATGTTGTGTACCTTGTGATTGTGTTTCGTTCAATGATCCACTTTATGCTATTGTTTTGGAAATACATTGAGAAAAATGAAAATAATGCCTAATAGCAACATTAATCTTAACAGTTTTCCGACCATCGAGAAAAAGATGAGGAAATTATTAGATGCCCATATCATTATTCCCCTAAGGTACTTTGAATGGGTAGCTAATTTAGTTCCGGCGAGAAAAAAGAGTGGGGAAATAAGGCTACGTGTAGACTTCAGGAACTTGAATAAATGCTCATTAAAAGATAATTATCCCATGCCCAAGATGGATCCTTTACTGCAAAAGTGGCGGGGGGAAACAAGATATCCATGATGGATGGTTTTTTGGGATATAACCAAGTGGAAATGCATCTAGATGACATGGAAATGACAACATTCACCACACCATGGGGAACTTTCATGTATGACAAAATGCCTATTGGTCTGATAAATGCAGGAGCAACCTTTCAGAGAGCTATGGACATCGCCTTTGTGGGTAAGAGAGACATATTTGTCGTTATATATCTTGATGGAATGAATGTATTCTCCCAGAAAAATGAAGATCGCATCAAACATTTAAGGAAAACCTTTGTGAAGTGAAGGAGATTTGGACTTCCCTTGAACCCCCAAAAGTCTTATTTTGCTATGGAAAAATGAAAGCTTCTTGGCCATATAGTATCAAAAGAATGAGTGAAAATAGATCCTGAAAGGGTGGAGGCAATCAAACAAATCCCTCTACCTGGAAACAAGAAATAAGTGCAAGCTTTCCTAATGATGATAAATTTCTGAGAAGGTTTGTCCCCAATTTTGTTGAAATGGTGAAGCACATTACTAACATGTTGAAAAAGGACCATGAAGTCAAGTGGACAGTTGAAGCTAAATAATCCTTTCAGCAAATCAAAGATGCCCTATGAAAGTCTCCAGTTCTGATCAACCCAAATTATGATAAGGATTTCCTCATCTTCTCTTTTTCATCAGCACATACTATAATTGTTGTGTTGTTGTAGAAGAATGAAGAAAATCAAGAGCAACCTATGGCCTTTTTCAGCAAAGCCTTGAGGGATGTTGAGTTGAAGTATAGTAACATGGAAAACAAGCTTATGCATTGGTTAAAGCATTCAAAGCATTCAAAATATATATACTACAACTCTAAGATATTGTCTTATGTACCCTCCAATATTATAAAGGACATTCCCACATAGCCTGACAATGAGGGAAGAAGGGGTAAATGGATTGCCAAAATCCAGAAGTATGATGTGGATATCAATCCCACAAAGCTAGTAAAAGGACAAGGGCTAGCCAAATTGTTGGTTGAGTCCAATTGTAGAGTTTTAGACTCGAATGCACTGTCAACAAACATCATAGCAACATAGTTTGAAGGGATTGAAACACAAGAACCATACTTCGAGGTAAATTCTAATTTTTCTCAGCCGGATTGGTATAAAGACATCATCTTTTACTTGCAAAATTTTAGTTGCTCAACAACATGGGATAAATCAAAGGCTAGGTCTATTAAAATTAAGGCTATGAAGTATTACATTTTGGGGGGGAATTTGTTTTCGAAAGACCCAGGGGGAATCCTACTAAATTGCCTCACTGAAGAATAAACTAAAGGCATTGTCATTGAGTTTCATAAGGGTGTATGTGTTACACACCAAATTCCCACACCACTATGTGTCACACTCATGTATCTCATTCTACTAAATCTCGTAAGTGTCGTATGCACCTTATCAAGTGTTGTATGTGTTCAAATATTGTAACTGCAAAGAGTATTCTATTTATTATTGATGTACTATTCATTATATCAATCCCCTTTTGTGGATTGATCATGTCGGGCATTATAAATGACCAAATCCCCTTTTGTGGATTGGTCAAACCCTAATTGTAATAAGCAAAATGAGAAGACGGCCCCCGAAATTAATTAAGGTGGTTCTAACCACCCAGAAAGAGAAGTTGGCCCTGCCAGTGAAAAGCCACCTCCTTTCAGCACCTGCCAGATTCTATAAATAAAGGAGGCCAACACCTCATTTGTTCACTCACTCACTTGATCATCCAGAGCGCAATTTTGGAGTTGTAGTTGGAGATGAAGGAAGAGATAGAGAGGCACATTAATTGGGAGAGGAATTTCTGTAGTGTTTGGTTTATTCTCTTGGCATTGTATTGGCTATCTATATCAAGGAAGTTTTTGTTGGGTTTTCTCCCCCACGAGGGTTTCCCAGGATAAATGATGTGTCTCTTGTGATTGTGTATTTGTCAATGATCCTATCTATGTTATGGTTATCTAGTGAATTGAAAAGAAACCCAATAATAGCTTAAACTCTAACATGGTATCAGAGCTAAGCTGAAGAAATAATCTTTCACAAGAAGAAGAAAAACGTCACTATTGTCGTACATGAAAATTAGGGCTTTTTATTGAAGAGGAATTTCAGCCCAAGGGCCATTAAGAAAAGTGCACCCTACCTCATATAACTCTTTAGCACCTTCAACGCACCTTTTCAGTGGTTAGATCTCCCGAAAGTGAAACCCTAGTTTTCACCAATATCAGAAGTATCAGAAGTACCAGGAAACCAGAAGTACCAGGAAACCAGAAGTACCAGAAAACCAAAAGCACCAGTCCAAAAATCCGATGGTCAAGTCTGAAGAGGAAAAAGTTGGATTTTCTGAAATCTAAACACACTAGGCTACTCGCCTCACCCAAGCGCACCTCCTGGTAAGTTTAAAATTCAATTTTGAGCACTTTCATTTTTTTGGTCATTTTCCTAGCTCCAGGTAAAAGACGTCTGCAAACACTAAGCTGTTTGACAAGCTAGAAGGTGTGGAAAACTTTTGTGCCTGGAAGTATGGGATTTTACTCATTCTTGAAGAGGATGACCTAGCAAAATTCATTAAAGAAGATGTACCAGAACCCGTCGATGCTCCAGCTAAAGAAAAACACCAAAAGGACACAATTAGGGTCAAAAGAATCATTACAGATTCTATCAAAGATCACTTGATCCCTGAAGTGTCTTCAAAGAAGACTCCAAAAGAAATGTTTGATTCCCTAACCAGATTATATGAAGGAAAGAACATAGATCAGAAGATGAATCTAAGAACTCAACTCAAGAATACAAGGATGCAAAAAGGAGAAACGATCCAAGAATATTTCTCCAGAACATCATAATTCAAAGAACAACTAGAAGTAATTGGAAATACTATAGACGAAGATGAACTCATAATGATGGCCCTTAATGTTCTCACAAGGCCTTGGGATGCATTCATCCAAACTATTTGTGCCAGAAAGGAGAAACTACAATTTGATAGTCTTTGGGAAGAATGTATTCAAGAAGAATCAAGGGTAGCTAACCGAGAAGTTTTGCTATCAAGAGATGAATATCAAGCCCTAGCTACTCAAACTAAAGGAGGAAGAAAGAAGTCTTACTTCTAGAAAGAAACTCATAAGGAGTCTCGCCCTCAAAACAAATTCATACATAAAGAATTTCAACCAAGGAGATTCCAAAAGTTTCAAAAAGGACAAAGAAAAGGAAAAGATTTTTCATCCTACCAAGGCTACCATTGTGACAAGATGGGACATATTGCGAAACATTGTCCAGCTAGACGAGAAGAACACGAGAAGAAAAACAAGAGGTATCATGCCCATGCAGTTGAAGATGAAGAGCCACCCACAAAGATGATAAAAGAACGAATTGAAGAGTATGTCTTAATCTCGGCCCTCTCAAGATCAGTATCACCTGGTGAGGATACGTGGCTCATTCATAGTGGTGCTTCCAAGCACATGGCAGGTCAAAGAGACTTTCTCTCTTGCGTTTCAGAAAATAAGTTTTCTCATAAAGTTACACTTTGAGATGATTATGAATACCCTATCAAGGGAGTAGGAGAATCAAATTACAAGCTTAATTCAGGGACTCCAATGAAGATGAAGGATGTACTTTATGTACCAGATTTGACAAAGAACTTACTCTCCATATCAACTTTAGAGAAGAAAATATTCAGAGTTTCCTTTATAGATGGAGAAGTTCTTATGTGGGCCAAAGGAAAAATCATGGAAGAAGCAATTGTTATTGGAAAAGAAGAAGGTGGCTTATATAAGCTAAAGGGTCACTCAGAAGCAGCCATGACCCACTCTATTGAGATTCCATGTGAACTTTGGCATAGAAGATTAGCCCACATCAACTACAAAGCATTACCTTATGTAAGCAAGGCAGTCACAGGTCTACCAGAACTCATGGTTGACCATGAAGGTGTGTGTAATGGATGTGCACAAGGGAAGAACATCAAGAACCCTTTTCCGAAGAGAGACAGTAAAGCAGAAGGAGTCCTAGGACTCATTCACTCAGATGTGTGTGGCCCAATTCCATCATCCTCCATCAATGGGTGTGTATACTATGTATCCTTTATTGATGACTATTATCGTAAAACCTGGGTTTACTTTTTGAAATCAAAATATGAAGTGTTCAACAAGTTCAAGGAATTCAAAGCCTTGATAGAGAATGTTTCTAAAAGAAAGATCAAATACTCAGGTCATATAATGGAGGAGAATACACCTCAAAAGAGTTTGTAAACTTTTGAAAAGATGTCGGGATCAAGAGGGAGCTCACCACTCCCTACAATCCTCAACAAAACGGTGTAGCAGAAAGAAAGAACATAACTATAATGGAAGCAGTGAAGACCATGATCCATGATCAAGATATTCCAATGTGCACAACAACAGAATGTGTACAAAACAGATTGTCCCATAGTGCACTTGGGTTCAAGACCCCTGAAGAGATGTTCTCCGGAAAGAAGCCAGAAGTAAGCCATCTCAAAATATTTGGCTGCCCAGTATTTGTACATGTGCCAAAAGAGAAGAGAACCAAGCTGGACCCTTCAGAAAAGAAGGGAATATTTGTTAGATACTGTGAGGACTCCAAGGCCTTCAGAGTGTATATACCAGGTTACCATCATATTGAGATCAGCATGGATGTAACCTTTGATGAAGATGCAACACTCAAGAAATCAAGAAGATGTCAGCTTGAAGAAGTATATGAAGAGGAACCTATAGCTTCCAGAGTTGCAGAACCAGTGAGGGAAGTCATAACTTCTCCTGATGAGGATATTCTAGAAGACCATGACATAATAGAATCTCAGGAACCTCCCCAGATGTCGATCTCTCACAAGAGAAAGCCAACCTGGGCAAGGGAACTTATTCATGATGGAGAGAAGTACGGTGTCCCTGAAGGAACCATGAGACAAGTGAAGAAGCCTAAGCCATTCTCCAGTTATATGACTTTGATCTGTGATCTCTTAGAGAAGGAGCCTACCTACTTTGAAGAAGCCATTCAGAAGAAAGAATGGGTAGATGCCATGATAGAAGAATACCAATCCATCGTAAAGAATGATGTATGGGAAATAGTTCCCAAACCGAAGAGCAAGGATGTGATATCTTCCAAATGGATTTTCAAAATAAAACATGTTGTTGATGGAAGTATTGAGAAATATAATGCAAGGTTTGTTGCTCGTGGCTTTTTCCAAAAGGAAGGCATTGACTATGAAGAGACATTTTCTCCTGTATCCAGATACATTTTGATCAGAACCATCATAGCCATTGTAGCTAAGATGAAGTGGAAGTTACACTAGATGGACGTGAAAACAACTTTCTTGAATGGTGTCATTTAAGAAGAAGTGTATATAGAACAACCTCGAGGATTTGAAGTTCAAGACAGGAAGACTCATGTGTGCAAGTTGAAGAAGGCTCTGTACGGATTGAAGCAAGCTCCTAGAGCTTGGTATGGAAGGATTGGCAGTTTTTTGACGAGCTTGGGCTTTACCAAGAATAAATATGATTCTAACCTTTACTTCAAGGTTATGAATGATAAGTCGGTTATATTGTTGTTGTATGTGGATGACTTATTCTTAACTGAAGAAGAAAATCTCATCACTGAATGTAAGAAGAAGCTCATTGCAGAATTTGAAATGAAAGACCTTGGCCTAATGCACTATTTCTTAGGTCTTGAGGTATGGCAGAGCTCAGAGAGGATCTTCCTTAACCAAGGGAAGTATGCAGTTGAAATCCTGAAAAGATTTGATATGTTGGAGTGCAAGTCCATGAATACACCCATGAAAACAAAGTTGAAGTTCCTGGTTGATACTTCGTTAGAATTTATTGATGCTACGCTATACAGACATATCATTGGATCGTTGATGTATCTTACGAACACCAGGCCAGATATATGTTTTGTTGTGAACACCTTGAGTCAGTTTCTGGTAGATCCCAGACGTGTTCACCTAGTTGTTGCAAAACATGTGATGAAGTGCCTTAAGGGTACATTAGATTGTGGTCTCAGTTACGATGGAGATCATGACTTCAGACTGAGTGGATATACTGATTTAGATTGGGCTGGAAGTGTCTCTGACAAAAAGATCACTTCATGATGTTGTTTCAGTCTGGGGTCGGCCATGATCTCATGGCAGAGTAGAAGCAATCAAGCATTGCTCTCAGCATGACAGAAGGAGAATACATTGCTGCTTGTTCTACCAGTTGTGAAGTCGTATGGATTCGGAAGTTTTTGACAGGTCTATTCGATGAAGAGATGGAGGCAACCCTAATCCTTGTGATAACCAAAGCTGCATAAAGATGACAGAGAACCATGTGTTCCATGACAAGTCAAAACACATAGATATCTGATATCATTACACCCGTGATATGGTGCAGAGAGGAGCCATAAAGCTCCAATATGTTAGCACGGATGAACAGGTTGATGATGTGTTGACCAAGCCTCTATCTCGTGTAAAGTTTGAGCACTTTCGAGATAATATTGATGTAGTCTATAAGGACCTCCCTCAAAAGGGGGAGTAGTGTTGTGATGCCAACCCCATGATGATGATGTGCCAGCCTAGTGTTGTGATGTCGACCACGTGTTGATGACGTGCCAGCCTAGTGTTGTGATGTCAGCCTTGTGCTGATGATGTGCCAGCCTAGTGATGTGATGTCAGCCTCGTGTTGATGATGTGCCAGCCTCATGCTATGATGATGTGCCAACCTCGTGTTGTGATGATGTGCCAGCCTTGTGCTGTGATACCAGCTTCATGCTGATGATATTGTCTTGCCAGTCTCGCACTGTGATGCCAGTTTCATGTTGATGATATTATGTAGCCAGCTTCATGCTGTGATGCCAACTTCATGTTGAAGACTCTCAGCCTAGTGTTGATGTTGATGATGCTCCAGCCTTTGTGTTGTGTTGTTGATGCTATTAATGATGAGAAAAAATTACGATGATTTATAGATACGCCAGTCAATGTTCTAATATGTTGTTGATGATGTTGTCCTCTCTCTCGCCTGATGTTGTTGTAGAATACCCTTCTTATTAAGGGGGCATGTTGAAATATTGTAACTATAAAGATTATTCTATTTATTCTTGATGTATTATTCATTAGATCAATCCCCTTTTGTGGATTGATCACGTCGAGCATTGTAAATGACCAAATCCGCTTTTGCGGATTGGTCAATCCCTAATTGTAATAATAAAAATGAGAATCTGGCCCCCATAATTAATTAAGGTGGTTCTAACCACCCAGAAAGAGAAGTCGGCCCTGCCAGTGAAAAGACACCTCCTTTCAGCACCAGCCAGATTGTATAAATAAAGGAGCCCAATGCCTCATTTGTTCACTCACTCACTTGATCATCCAGAGCGCAAGTTTGGAGCTGCAATTGGAGAAGAAGGAAGAGAGAGAGAGAGGCGCATTACCCGGGAGAGGACTTTCTGTAGTGTTTGGTTTATTCTCTTGGCATTGTATCGGCTATCTATATTAAGGAAGTTTTTTCTGGGTTTTCTCCCCCAAGAGGGTTTCCTAGGATAAATGATGTGTCTCTTGTGATTGTGTATTTCTCAATGATCCTATCTATGCTATGGTTATCTACTGAATTGAAAATAAACCTAATAATAGCTTAAACTCTAACAATATGCACCTTACTAATTGTCTCATGCACTTTATCAAGTGTCGTATGCACCTTACTAAGTGTCGCATGCACTTTATTAAGTGTCGCAACTTTGACACCATGGAAGAACATTTGTCATAATCCCTAATCAATGTGGAGGAGAAAAAATCATCATGAGAAGGTCGAAAAACTGCTTTTTACCTTGATATTTTGACCTTTTCTAAGGTCAATACTCCCCTGCCCATATATAGGGAGCGTTAAACTCTTATCAATGCTCCCTTGCCCATGTATAGGGAGTGTTGACAATGCTTTGTGATCAGTATTGGGGGAGCGTTGAAGTGGTTAGAGGGAGTTATAACTAACCCACCTATTTCTAAGGACCAACTCCGAGGAGATGAGGTTTGTTAGGGTCAAATCATATCTCATGGATCCATCTTAGGCTAAAATCCTAAATTATGGAGAAAAAACCTCAACCATTTCCTTAAATCCTTCATGGTGGTTAAGCCTCCAACTCTTATATAATGAGTGCATTCCAAGGTGAAAGGGGGAGAGAGGATTTTAGAGTGTCAACCCTTTGATCTTGTGAGGAGAATTAATCAAACCATCACCATTGTGATCTTGAGACATTCATGCAAGGGCTGGACTAGAGACCTTGGAGGAGTTGTTGAAACATCAACATTGATTTCTAAGTACTTTACCATGTTTCTCCATTAATATAACTTGGACTAATTCCTTCATACTATTGTTATGTTCCTTGCAGAATTTCTTCATCGTGATAGAAGCTTGGACAACAATACCAAAGATTGAAGATCAACGAGGACAACCATCGAAAAGGAGTAAGTCAAGCTTCTTCCTTCTATCTTCTTTGCCTATAGACATAAATAATAGATCTAAATGAATGTTAATGTCGATTTGTTTGTTTTTCTGTCTTGGACAATAGGGGTCTTAGATATCTAAGGGAGATTTCACTTGTCTGCGAGGGAAATATTCTATAACAAAAAATTGGCGACTTCGATGGGGAATGATTGTTCCTAGCTTCCTATCCCTTTGAATTTTGGTTATCCTTTGATCTTTTTTATGTTGATGTTTCTTATTTGAACTCTTCCTGCTTTATGTTGAATCTGGAAAAAAATTGGTGTTGTTTCAACCACTTCCAGACATCAACACTCCTCCATAGTGACCCATAGAGAGTTGAAAAACCTTATCAATGCTCCATGTTAGTGTCTCGAGGAGAATTGAACCATGTTCAATGCCTTGTTTGTCTCATTATAAGAGCGTTGATCTCCTTCCCGGGTCAGTTTTCAACCCATTTTGCTTTCTTCTCCTCAGATTTTGCACTCATATCTTTGCATTAGAGTCCTTTGAACTTGGTTATGTCTTTGTTTGATTAAAATAATTGTGATCACCAAATTTTCTTGCCTCTTTTGAGTTTGAAAGTCCTTCAAAATTATGAAATGAGCACGACTTCCTTGGGCTAACCAGATCATTTAGTCAAAGTCTGTCTTACCAATGGTTTGATCCTCATCACAAAGGTTTTCAAACTTCTATTATATTGATTTCAAAACTTATTTTGAAGTTTTATTCATTCGTTTGGAATTGCAATTCGACATTTTGAATCTTGCTCCTCATTTTTCGAGGTTTTGAAACAGTGATTTCCTTTCCCTTTTAAAATTTTGAGTCCTTGATGGAACAAGTTTTCTCACACTTGGTTTCTTCCAGTTCTTATCAAACTTTTGAGTGCACTTTGTTTGGTTTCTTTTTGCTTTGTGTTCCTTTGTGTCAAACATTGATTTCTTTCATTCTAATTGAAAGTAAGGAAGCATAAAGGCTCTGTATTTGAAGATATTTCATTGCATATACAACCAAACAAAGAGACATTTTTTGCATTCTTAGGAGTTTTGTTTTGGTACATGTTTTGAAAGAGCTAGTCTTGTCTTTGCTTTAGGATTTCAAAAACATTTATTCGATAGTTTGGCATCATTCTTCTCTTCATTTAAGAGGAAAACTGAAAATTTGCATGATATTGAGTGTTTGTTTATATCAAGAAGAAATAAACTCGTCTCCTTCTCATAGATAGAATTCATTGAAAATAAATGTTTGGATTTCATTCTGAGTAATGAAATCCATTAAAATCAACCAACACGCTAATAGAATCAACTAGACATTTTTTTGGTTTATAACACATGAACAATAGCATAAGGTTAGAGTCTTTGGACTAGGAAAAATGAGTAAATTGTCCAAGAGTGCTAAACAAGATTGTACAACACTAAAGAGTGACAAAATCCAACTGTTGTATAGGCATAGTCGGGAACCTCCTCTAACACAGGGGATAAACATGAGGTCACGTGCAAAAGAGAAATGAAGATTATCCCTCCAAAGCTTGACCAATCGTAGTAGAAACAATGCATATTAGGGGTTTTTCTGGAGTGTTATTGGTTCATTTTCTCTCGGTGCTTTGTGAATCTCTAATCTGTTCGAGGTCCTCAGGAGTTTTATCATTCCACTTGTCTTCAGTCCTCTAGAAGAGCTTCAAACTTTCTTATCCTGCCCATACATTATGTCCCGACTGTCAACTGTACCCCCCCAGAGGTCGTCTAAAAGTTGGTAACCTTAGTGGCCTTTCTTAGGTGTCTACTGAAGTGATTGTGGGGGGATTCCCATGGTACTTGGGGTTGATGTCGCATCACACTTTCAGTACCATTGGAGGGTGATCCCACGAAGCGAGGGTTGCTTGCACCGAGAAGGGTTGTAACATGGAGGTCAGGTTAACTGCTTCTCATATCTTCGTTGGCGGCTTGACATCACATCTTTGTAAGATCCTTTTATCTGCCACTTGATTGGTTGATTACCTGTAGGTCTTTTTTAGGGGTGTGTTCTTTTGGAGTTTGTAGTTGGCCTTAAGGATTGTTATTTTATTTTCACCGTGGTTGATCAAGGGCTTCGAAGATCTCCCAGAATGCAAGGTTTGGACCCTAAAGTTCAGGAACCTCAACACGACCCTTCTAATGAAGGAAAGGTCAAACAACTAACTTCTGAAACTCAGAGTATAGCTCCTAAAAGTGGCCAAAACGCAGAATAATTGGTCACAACCTTCGTGGAAGGCCTTGTATCTTATGCAAATCCCCTTTTTACTAATCCACTTGGACCACTGCTCATTCAACTACCATCCACGAGATTTCTTGATGCTTATTCTTCATTACCTGTTAGTTCAACCACTAAGCAATCTTTTGGGATGAACCCATCGACATTTGGTTTTCCAGAGGGATTGGGAGTTTCACCTCTTCTATCCATGGCTCCAACAATCGACCTTGCTAGAGCACATATCATTACTACTGGCGTTTCTTCTTTACTGGGAACATTCGTGACCCAGGTTACTCCAACACAACCACTTGTGATTACATCTCTCTCTGCACATGGGTCAGGTGATATTCCTGCTTCATTAATCCCACATATGCACACACTAAGTGCTTTACTTGGTAATCCCATCGGTCAGATGGCCAACTGTCAAATTGTCCATACAACCACAATTGCACAAGCTACCTAACCTACATCTCCAACTTTTAAAATTGGGAGTTCTCTTATACCTTTCATTGAAGGTCAATCTTCAATGGGAGGCGAACAATTAGTTGGGGGCAACTTTTAGCTAGAGAGCAATTTTTTGTTGGAGGACAACCATGAGCCATGGGGAAAACTTTTATGTGGGGGAAACATCAACAAACCGACTAGTTCATCCATTAGGAAATATTTTGGCATGAACCCATCGACATTTGGTTTTCCATAAGGATTAGGAGTTTCACCTCCTCTATCCACAACACATGTAGTTGACCTTGCAAAAGCGTAGATCAGTACTATTGGTGTTTCTTCTTTACTGGGAACATCCATGACCGAGGTTACTCTAACACAACCACTTGCAAGTACATCTCTCTCCTCACATGGGTTGGGTAATATTCCTACTTTAGTAATCCCACATATGCACACACCAAGTGATTTACTTGGTCGTCCCATCGATTAGATGGCCAACAATCAATTTTTCCATACAACCACAATTATACAAGCTATTATATTTACATATCCAACTTTATGGCGAGTTCTCATATACGTTTTATTGGAGGTCAATCGTTAATTGGAGGCCAACCTTTAGCTGGGGGGCAACTTTTATTTGGAGGGAATTTTTTTGTTGGGGGGAAACCTCCAGCCATGGGGCAAACTCCTATGTGGGGGAAACATCAACAAACCTAGGGGCAAGTGGCTCCTTCAAGTCCTTCCATCCCTACTACCACATGCTTGTATCCTAAACAACCATATCTAGGAGTTGCAAACCCTTTATGGGGTCAACCTAATATGACAACCATTCCTCAGCAAGGAACTTTTCCCACTCAATCTATGAACCCCATGAGTCCAACACAACAACCCTCTTAAATACAGTACATGGGAGGTCCATCGGGCCAACCACAATACATGGGGGGACCATAAGGTCAACTACATTACATGGGAGGATCGTCATACCAACCCCAATACATGGAGAGACCATTGGGTCAATCGCAGTACATGGGAGGACCATCGAGTCAACCGTAGTACATGGGGGGACCCTCAGGTCAACCACAATACATAGGAGGACCATCCAGTCAGCCACAATACATGGGAGGATCAACTGGTTTTTCCATCCCATCACAACATGTATATGGTCCTACTGGTGTTCCCATACCGCATGGTTATTACTAGTATCCACATGCTAATCAACATCTTCCATTCTTGGCTACATTATATATGTATGATCTGTCATGTTTGAGTAATGATCTCATATTGCATGCCCCGTTTTGACCTCCAATCCCTACAAAACTACCTTTCGATATCCCAAAATTTGACAGGAGACCTAGAGAAGACCCTAATAACCATGTAATGACCTTTTGACTTTGGTGTTCTTGAAACTCTTTGATGGATGATTCCATTCACTTAAGACTTTTCTTGAGAAGTCTCACAGGCTCGACAACCAAATGGTATATCGAGTTGCCGTGACACTTCTTTAGCAACTTTGATTCACTAGCTATGGCCTTTTTGACACATTTCCAGCTGCAAATTCGATATGAGACGGGTACAAATCTCCTAACCTTGCTTAGACAATCCACCCCCACCCATATTTCTGATCATATTCATGAATGGAGGTGGCAACGAAGATTGATTAGAGATAATAGTCTGGACTAACTCCTAGTAGATTGGTTTACCAAGTCACCTTTTCCACCGATCGCTAGAGATGTCGCCATGGGCTGTGTTGTCACTAAGGAGCAAGCGATAAGTCTTGCTCAATATTTGGACTTGGTATATTCCTAGTTCGACACACTTTACAATATGATCCCTCATGCTCCTTACCCGTTGAATGATCTGTCAAGATGTGCTCTGGAAGCCCATGCCGATGGTATGGTGGGTTCTGTGACCAACACCAAAATTGCTCCCTCTCCTACACAAATCTCTGAGGTGAATGCGATAAATTCCACTTCATGTCAGCTACCTAGAGGTAAGAAGAAAAACAAGGGTAAATCCAATAAATCTTCTAACCAACAGAAGAGTTAAAAAACTGTTGATACCCAACTGAAAAGGAAGGCCAAGCTTCCTTGGATAATTTGTACGAAGGACCACTACACAAAACACTACCCTCATCATGAGGAAGTCACTAAATTTCTGAAGGGTACATCCCTACCCATAATGTTAACTGACCCTTTCCCAACGTAGCAACAACAAGTGGTTGCACAAAACCCTACCCCTCCGCAAGGGGGCAACGCAAGTCATTCCCACCATGGCGATGCTTCCTCAAGCATTGCTCATATATTTATGTGTAAAGAGATGGTTAGTGTAATGACCAGAGCTAAGACTTGTTGCACCCGACCCAAGGGCATAATTTGAAAGTCGATTTTCAATCCAAGTGTCGGTGCTAATCAAAACTATAACATTGTTGAAGATTTGGCGCACACACCTTGTGCTATGTCGATGCTTGAAGTTCTACAAAACCATCCAAGTCAATGTAGAACCTTGTTATCAACCATTGGAGTTGTGGATCCAGAGGCATTAAATATGATTATGTTAAATCTGGACTATTCTAAACCAAGGCTCTCCTACCACTCAGTATTCCAAATTCAAGGTATGGTTCATGGAAAGAACATCCATCACATTGTTTTGGATGAAGAATCTTCCACACGTGTAATGTCTTTGTC
>WSFP011378115.1:0-30056 GCA_009831015.1 Picea engelmannii | reverse complement strand
CTCTTCAAGCTTGTCAATATATAACCCAAAAAGGGTAGGAGACAATGGGCAACCTTGCTTGACCCCGATATCGCTTCTAAAACTTTCAGAAATGCCTGTTGAAGTTCTAATTTTGACTTTCACCTCTTCATACATCCTATGCATAGCTGCTCTCAAATGCCTGGGAACCCCAAGTTCCTCCATTCTGCTCCAAAGCTTATCCCTAGGAACCGTGTCAAAGGCTTTTCTGAAATCAACAAAGCAACAAAAAACTTCTTCCTTTTCTTCCCAAGCTTTTGGTTTATTGTTCCTTATTCGACTCGAGAAGATTTTAGGTTTATGTCTATGGTTTATTGTTCGAGTGGTTTGGTGGATGGTTTTTTTCTCCATTCGGTTTCAATTCTCATAAGTGGTATGTTGGCCTCTTGTGATAAAGCTAGAAGGAGGCCCCCTTGAGTGAGACTCCTTCATGGGTGTGTCTCTTGATGTCTCACTCCTTGCTAAGTCATAAGTTTCCTTGCTAAGTCACAAGTTATCAATTCCTCTAGAAGAAAAAAAAGTGTTGAGACAATCTACAACTTGATTAACCTTATTTGAGAAGATTTAGGGTTAGGTAGGTAAATGTTGAATTTAATATGGTATAATAAGTTATATATATATATATATATATATATATATATATATAAGGTTTTTTGGTAGGCATTTTGTTGCGATTTTTTATTTTGTAAGGCATTTTTTAGTATGAAGTTTATTTATTGTTTAGATGTTTTAATGGTATATGATTGTTAGATGTTTGTTGGGACAATGGGCCAATCCTCAATCTCATCCATCCCTTCGCTTTTCACGGGGCTTACGGGTCGACCATCAATTTTGTCCATCCCTTCACTTTTCACATGGCTTTCTCTATGTTGGTTATTGAATATTTATATTTGTCTTCTATGGTTGATCTCCACTTAAACTAAAACTTCTCAAATGTTGTTAGGCAAATTAACATCGAGAATTCGGATTTGTCCCTTAAAAAATAGTTAAAGTGGGAAATCAAAATAAGAGAACACGGTATGACCATTGTTGTGGAACAATTTGTTCTCCAACTCCATGTCTCTATACATAATTCCTTGGTTGTGTGTATACTCTAATGTCACAATTATTTGAGTCACATAGAACCTACACTATATCCATAAAACATGATGATTATTTTTTAAGATTTATTGTAATATATATTTATACTCTTACTCTAATAAACTAATTTAATAAAAAATATCTTAATCTAAGATGTTGGGTATGTAAATATATAACAAAATTTCAATGCCTTGTGGCAGATTCAATAGAGATTTTGTTGCATTTACTAGGTGTATTAAATTCATATCTTCTCTTTTAGAGCCATGTTTCATAGCTAAAAGTATAATTATTTGATTTGAAGTGTGTAAGCAAATTATAAAAGAAAAAATGATCTAGAGTAGAGAAGACATCATTTTCTATAGACACACATCTTATGAAGGCGCTTTTATGGCCAACATCTGTGTGCTTCATTTTCACGGTGTAAATCTTCTTGGTTATGCGATGCATTGCCAAAAATACTTTACTCTTACGGCTCGTAATTAAAGTGAACTCCTCTAATGCATCATTTTCCAACAACTTCGTCTTCATGTTCTGATCTACATTTTAGATATCTATATGAATATATGAATCAATTGACAAGACTAGAGACAATATGAGTTTCCAACTATACCATAACTATGTCATTGTACATAAGAGTGGTTGAATGGACCTCACATGTTCAACAAAGAAAGTTATATATCTTCATATCTTCTAGCTTTTGCAATAGTGTAGAGTTTTTTTGTATATCACGATGATGAAAGGGAAACCAATCTAACAAAATTGTCTATCTACATTGCCTTTGCAAGAGTATATAACTCTTCAACTATTATATCACATGTTGTTGCAAGGGCAACACGATTTTATAGAGCTAACAATCTATTATGGTTTTAATATCACACACGCTCACTAATCTCAAAAATGTGTGTGTGTTCTCCAACTAAACCCAATGAATGTTTCCCCACATCCATGAATGGCATCCCTAGTAAACTTGTTGGTGTAAACCAATGCACCTAACCTATGGGGATTCAACTTAGGCACTTATTGGCACATAACTAGCCAAATTCCCAACAACATTGGTGACAATCAATTGAGCTAACCCCTTAGGATAATAAAAAAAATTCCAAGGAAAACCTTAGGGGAAAACATAAAGGATGTTTCCCCCAAATTTGTGTATGGCATCCCTAGTAAGCCCATTAAAGTAGACTAGTGTGTAATTTTACATGGATTCAAATGTTTATCACACATTTCCTCACTCTCGAATTAAAAATATTAATACTATTTTTATAACCATTTTTTTAACCGAAACAAAAAATAAATAAATTATTATATTAAAAAAGCAGTAGCCAAGCTAATAGCAGTATACATAAAGACTACTCCAAAGTTTCATCAAATAAAATAAGAAAATCTTTGATGCTACATAGGAGAGTTTGTTATAGACTATAAAATATACATTCCAAGTTTTCCTACAAGTAGCATATTTGACAAAAACATCTAAAAGTCTAATGACACTAAAAAACATAACAACTTAATGGAAGACATGGTGGTTATGAGCTTCATCTCGACCAACATCTAAAAGGGGAGAATTATGATGCTAAATATCCATTGGTTCCTTCAGTTGGTGGACAATCTCATCTTCCCTTAATTCAGCCTATGCAATGTTAATCGATACCTTATTATTTGAAGTAGCAGAGAAAAAGTCCTTCCGGGGGTTGAGAACCAAGTTTCGCAACATACTACATTATGCTTACAAGATGTCAATCCTCTGTTTTTGTTGAACCAGTAAATTCATGATGGTTGTGTACTGAGAGACACAATGGTGCTCATTCTCATGTGTTTTGGATGTCACTAAGAACAAAGAGCTCCTATTAGACTGGATGTATTCCTCATGTCTTCTTAGGGTTCTCCTAAATTCCATAACATCTATGTTCTCCATAGGTGAACTCAAGACACAATTCCTTGCAATCTAAACCAAGTTGAGGATGTCAAGGCCAGAGTAGGATTTGCTAGCCAACATGATTAGGGAGGAGTCTATATACATCCTACACAACCTTTGAAATTTGAAACCTGAAAAGTAACCCTTGACCAAAATTTCCCCATGAGATGCCCAACAAAAGGAAATCCAGGGAAAGAGCACACAAAGATAGAGAACCAAAGAAATACAAAGTTGAAGATAAAAACCAAACCTCATAAACACCTTCCCATGAAATGTTTCTAAGTGACCAATTCCAGAACCAGAATACAAAGCCGAAATTGCAAAAATCAAACTGATAACCTTAACCATGCTTATTTGAATGTCTCTCAAGTTTGCCACATAATAATTGAATTACTAGACAAGCAACCCAAATACAGAGAAATTGTTGACCAAGAGGTATGATGCCTTAAAATCCTAACCATAAACATGCTCAATTTCATGCCCCAAGTGTTCCATTATCCCACAATGTCGTCGGGTGACCATATAAACGCATTCAATAAGTAGAGTCGTGATTATGGCTCGCATGCTAAAGAGACARAAAGCTACTCTCATGAGTCTTATCCCAAAGCAAAAATATTGATGTATTTGATGTTGAGTCATGTAGGGAGTTAACGATGATTAACGTGTCTTAACCATACCAAAACCTTAGGGGATGTTGCAACAAGATCTCCCCCCATTTTTCTTGAACTCTCCTAAGCTTAATGCAATGGATTTTATGGCCCATAGATTAGCTTCTGAGTTTAAATCTCGCTTCACATGATAGAACAAGGTTTTAAGAAATATACTTGCCTCATTGTTGGCTCAAGCAATGAGTACTAAAAGCTTACTAACCAGCATAGTTGTTTTCCCTATCATAACTTCAAAGACCACAGTGAAATCACTAATAATAATCAAGATTTTAGGAGGAGCGTTAGCCATATCATTCATGTTTTAATGGTCAAATTACTTAATAATGTGTGTATGGTCAAATCATTTCATATATGTTAATGTGTTATTATTATGGAAAAACAATGAACAATATATCTATTTATTTTACTTAGATATTTTTTTAATACAATTTTATCTTAAGAACCTATTAATTTAAAAACTATTACAATTAAAATTAATATTTTAAATTATATAATTAAAATGAAAAATTAAATTGATTATATATATAAAAGATTGTTATTACCTCAAAAAATTGGAAACCATACATATGTTGTAGGACTTGGCGTCTGGAATGGCAAAATTGGAAACCAGAACCAAACTCAGGTCTAGATTAAAGATGTTCAAGACTATTCTAGTTGTTAAAATCAAAATGTTCAAGTAACCATAGATATTACAAAAAGGGCTTGAAAGCCTACATAATATGTTGTCTACCATAACAGAAAAAGGTAAAAGCAGAAACAAAAAGAACTTCATACACCATAAGCATTATTGCTCCCATTGCCAGGAGGAGGTTGTTGTCAAGGCAGAGTGATGATGAAGGGTTGACAGCAAGTAGGGTAGTGTCGGTTGACAGGCTCGTACGAAAGAAAATCAAAGAGTGCATCCAACCTGCGACTGAGGACTTCCTGTCGAAAAAGTTGATCAACAATATCTCGACGCATATCAAAGATTAGTTGTAGTTGGTCTATTGAGAAGCCACGTAGGGGCGCCACTTTAGGTTGCGCGGGATCTTCCGGTACAATCATGGTATCCTGAAATGAAGCAGAGGGAGCTACTTATTCAATGCCCATTGGAGCCACCTCCTCTATAACAACACAACTCCATTGCTCTTCCCACGACTGAACTGGAAGATCGTCGCCAATCGGAGTTGTAGTCACCTGAAAACTCTGAATATCCACATGAGGCACCACAGAGGGCCCAACAGTATCCTGGGGTGGAGATGAGGTAAATTCCTCCACAACAAGAACTGGACCCCATGAGTCTTCTTCCTAAACATGTGCAATGGGAGGTAATCCAGTAGAGGGTGAAGTAGGAGGAGAAGGTGAATCAGGGGTGAGTTGGGCATTTAGGAAGGGGCGAGTGGGACAGTGACGATTAACAAGGTAATGGTAGTAGTTTGTACCACGCTTCTATCTGCCATGATCCCTAGTCATGGTGGCCAAGAGGAAGCATGAGAGTCGGATAGAGGGGAAAAGATGAACCAGGAGCCGAGTACGCCAAAGCGACACTAGGGGAGGAGCAAGACTAGCAAACAGGGCAAGGAAAGGATACAAAAAAGAAACCATAGACAAGTGCGAGGAGATAATACCTATATGAGCCATTAATGTGGCCATTAAACATGAGTTGACAGTGATCACCTACATAGTACCTTCTCGAATGAAATTCATCACCAACGTGAACCATAACATTAAGTTTCCCATGAAGCCAAGACTTGCATTGAAGAACCCTGTGTTAATGCCTCGCATCAATGAGAGGAAAATGAGGATGGAGGCGATTGTCTGCATAATGCTAATTTATTGCATGGTGTTCAAGTGGCACCCCATCCGGGGATTAAATGTAAACATATTATTATAATAGTGGAGAAGAATTAAAAAAAACGTTATGTAATAATTATCGGTCACCTTAATATACTTGGCAATACTTATGAAGAGAAGATGTATGATCTAAATAATCCATATATATATAATTTTATTCTTGGAAAAAATTCTTATATTTGATATTTCAAAATAAAAATAAAAATATACATTAGCTAGCCTCTTTAGCTTTTATGAATGTTACCAAATTGTCTTCAACCTAACTTACTACAACATATTATAGTCTTCCTTTATCAAATTAGATCCTCTATGGAACCTCAATATTATGATACAAAAGTATCATTTTCTAACGATGTCATTCAATGGATTTGTCCTAAACTAAGCAGACATCTACTCAAAATAAATATGCTAGAGAGCCAATAAAAAAGGGACTTAACATATTTAGAAAAAATAACATTTTCATTGAATTCTTGCTCAGAATGTGTACCTTCTTGCAAAGAAATAACTTATTTTGAAAGTAGATATGCTTTTGTATTGAATTCCTTGTAAATGTGAGCAAAGGAGATTTCTTCAAATTGACTTTTTACCTCTATATATTTTTCCATTATATGACCTAAAACCAAATTTGAAATTTGACAACTATCGTTAGCCCAATCCATCACAAACTTTGAATCCCCCAACACCTACATCTTGCTAACACCTTTTTCAATTGTTGCTTTTACCAAAATCCATAAGGCATAAAACTCAACTCTGTTATTGATTCCTTGACCTGCTCCATATTTCAAAGTAAAATATTGAGAATTATATAAAAAGAGAATGACCCCTGATCCACACATATCTGGGGTATATTGACATGCTCCATCAAAGAAATCCCTGGATTTTGAAAATTTGGTGACAAGTTCCTTTAGTCTTCGGGGAGCTTTCTGCTTAGGAGTCTTCCAATATTCTCCATAAGAGAGTCTAATTTGATGTGAAACCAAACCTAGAGTCACTTCCTTACCTTGAAAGATCATCTTATTTCTAGCTAACCATTGATCTGAAATTGATCTTTAAAGACTTGGTTAAGTTTTAAGCATGTGTTCAATTACCAATTAGGAATTAAGGAAAGAAGAGGAACTTAATGAGAGATTATGGCAACCATCATAAAGAAACGCAAATCATAATATAAGCAAAAAGAACAACAAAACATAACAACAAATTTGTTAACGGAGTTTGACAAGATTGCCTACGTCTCCGGGCCTTTATCTTAGTGGGTGAGGCTTTCTTATTTCTCTTCAATGCTTCAAAGGTACATCAGAAAAATGTCAAAAGGATTACAAAATAGTATGGTTGTGTTCTGCTCGACCTCAAGAATCCAACACAACTGACGACACTGAAAAAGGTTGAGCGTAGCTCCCGGAATTGGCCTCCAAAGTTTGCTTCCTCAATGGCTTCCCTGCATAAAAATGGCTTCAAGCTTCATAAACTCATCTTGATTCTGCCAATCTAAACCTCATGGTTTGTCAAAAACCTCTGATTTATATATGATTTGAGTTGGTGATCCTCTCCCAACTTCCTCCCAAGATCTAGCCTCAAATCGGGCTCCAGATCCCCCCAAAATGGGCAAAATCCTCCAAAATTAGGCTGAAAATCACAAAAATTCATAATATATAGTTTAAAAACCACTTTTGGCAAATAATTTGGGCGTAGCCCCTTTCTTCCGGGCTCCTGGTCATATGGAGCATGTCATATGGCCCTGGGCTAGGCGTTGGCCCCTTGTCCTCCGATCAAGCCCCTTTTACTTGGTCGTATGGAGCCACATGTCCTGGCATGTACCCTCCACGCGCCCTCTTGTTGCACTCGTGTTGGCCCCCTCCGACCGGGGCTTAGCCCAAAAAATCTGCCACCATTCAATTTAAAACAAAATTCGGCCATATGTTTGAACAAGCACTAACCATGCCCATGTGGCCAGTGCATATGGTGAGTCTGTTACTCGTCCCGAAGATCGGGGGTTCGAGCTCGACAGAGTCGCAACCGAATTTTTGGCCTAGCCAACATTGGAAAAATCCAAAGTGCCACGTGCTGCCCTCTGATTGGGCCACATGTCACCCTGTGATTGGCCCGTACGGTATAGTCAACACCCAGTCAACATGCACAGTCAGCTGCCACGTCAATGTTGTACAACCACGTGTCGTACCACGTCATCATCTATATTGCCAAGTCACCTACCCATTCAGCTTCCACCTCAACATCCGTACTTCCCAATCACTCTGACACGTCAGCATCCGTACAACTACATGTCGGTCTGTCATTGGGCCATGTCACGTACAGACTGCCACGTGTCACGTTCGTACAGTGCCAACTCAGCTCGAAAATGCCAAAATCGAGTGACATGTGTCACCTCCTCATGCTGCCACATGTCATGCTGATGTCATCATGACATCATGCTGATGTCACATGTTGTACTTCTTACGTTAGCAATATGGCCTCTTGACTTTGACCAATTTGACTTTTTGCATGTTTGGGAAATTGATCAGAACGCAATATCTTTCGCATACTGTGTCCATTTGCGAAAAACATATATGGTTGGAATCAACGTGACGAGCCTGACGCAATGGCATCATTTTCGTCTGATTCCGAGAACTTTGATTTTTAGGCCTTCCTGGATCCGTTTTGGATCATGCCTCCCCACTAAGACCTTTTGGTCCTCCAAAAGGGTATTAACCAGTCATCAAGTGTGGGATAGGCCACCCCACTTGTCCTTTGTCTTTAAACTCTATCCTATGCACCTGTCTCATCATAATCAATTGCAAAACAACCATGACAATTGATAGCATATTGTTAGCCACTTGTACTCTTTCACATCTTACTCAAGCCACTACCATCCATGTTGAAAACATTAGCAGTGATAAGATTAGACATATGACTGCAAATGAGCTAATATGTTTGATGTGCTTGCACGACATTAGCTTATCTTGAAGCAAGGTATGATTGAAATTCCATTCTACAACCATCTCATGTTCATGCTTAAGATCAACTACTTTATTTGGCACAATTATAGGTGTGTTGCTTGCATAAGTTGCCTTCCTTAATTGTTCCATTGTTTTAAGAGATTGATTTGCTTTTATGTGATGAGCATGTACAACATATTCATAGCCTTCTTTAGTTAAGTGATATTGATTATGTTCCCTGTAGAAGATTGCTTTGCGATCATACAAATAAGGGTTGCCTAAGACCATTCCACATTCATTTAGTGGCACCACATCACACATTACCTCATCCACAAATTTTAATGAAATTGCAAACTTTAAAGTGCATTGCTTTGTTATGTTCAATTTATGATTGTTGCTAATCCATTTAAGTGGGTAAGGTTTATGATGTAGCTTAATTGTCAATCCCAATTGTTTAACCACTTCCTCTGAAATCAAGTTAGATTGAGATCCACTATCGATCAATGTATTGATCTTAGTATGTTTCATTATTACCCTTATGTGAAACAACTTACTTCTAGAATCATATCCATCACGGATTTTACCTATCAAACCAACTCCTGTGATCTTAGTCTCATCATTTGAATCATATCCCAAGTCTGTTGGTCATGTTGTTGTTGCAACTATTTGCCTCCCTTTCCTTTCTTTGAACCATTTCGGTTTCTTCTCTGGGTGTAATTGCTAGCAATGGTCATCATCGTGCCCTTCTTTCTTGCAATGCTTACAACAAAGCTTCTCTTCCTTTCTTGTCACTGAATTTGCTTTCTTTCCATTCCCCTTACTTTTTTCCTCTTTCCTTGAAGATGATTCCCCTAATACACCAACTCATGTTTTCCCTGCTTCAATGTATGTTGCTTGAACATAAACCTCATCAAGATTAGTAGGTCCAAACATAAATATAGTGTTACGAATATGTGCAGGTAAACCTCCTATATACTTCATAAGCGTTTCTTGTGTATGTAATGGAATATTTAACATTAATGCCATTTTATGAAATTCATCCATGTATTCTTGCATTGTTTGTCCTTTTCTTAGTTTAAGATTTCGCCATTCAATTAAAGATTTTTCCTTATAACCCAAAGGACAAAATTGCTTTCTAAGTGAAAAAACAAAATCTTGCCATGAGGGAAATACATTACCAACTTGTTAAGTACCATATTGCAACTTACTTTGCCACTAGATGAGTGTTGTGCCTTCAAGAAGAAGCGATGCCAACTTGATTTGGGTTTCCTCATCTTTGATTTGTTGCACATTGCAATAAACTTCCATATGTCTGACCCAGTTATCAAGCCTCTCAGCATTGACTTCACCATCATACATGGGCAATTCATATTTCACATCAAGCTTAAGTAATGTCATTTCATGTTTATGTTTATGGGAATTTTTTCTTGCGGTAGAAGTGGCACTTGTACTTGAAGAAGAAGAAGATGATGGAGATGAAGGAGGTTTAGGAGGATCCTCTGCTTCTTCACTTTTGTCTTGTTTTGAATATTCCCCTTGGAAAGGCCTCTTTCATTCCAAGTAATCATCATATAAGATCTTTACCATCTCAGACATGGTGAATAAAGTCTTTTGCAACTCTATCTCGTCCTGAGACATTCCTTCTTCCGATGCCATCTCCTCACTTTGAGAAGTCCTCTTTCTTGATCCAGTCTCAGGATCCCCTTCTACAAACTTGCCTTCACCATGACTCAACTTTTCCTTGGTAACCATGCAAACACAAAAACCAATTGTCAACATGCTTTGATACCACTTGATCCAAAATTGATCTTTAAAGACTTGGTTAGGTTTTAAACATGTGTTCAATTACCAATTAGTAATTAAGGAAAGAAGAGGAAATTAATGAGATATTATAGAAGCCATCATAAATAAATGCAGATCATATTATAAGCACAAAGAACAACAAACCATAACAAAAAAGTTGTTAACGGAGTTCGACAAGATTGCCTACGTCTCCGGGCCTTTATCTCAGTGGGTGAGACTTTCTTATTTCTCTTCAATGCTTCAAAAGTACATCAGAAAAGTGTCAAAAGGATTACAAATTGGTCTGTATGTTTTCTACTCGAGCTCAAGAATCCAACACAACTGATGACACTAAAAAAGGTTGAGCGTAGCTCCCGGAATTGGCCTCCAAAGTTTGCTTCCTTAATGGCTTCCCTACATAAAAATGGCTTCAAGCTTCATAAACCCATCATCATTCTGCCAATATGAACCTCATGGTTTTTCAAAAACCTATGATTTATATAGGATTTGAGTTGGTGATCCTATCCCAACGTCCTCCCAAGACCTGGCCTCAAATCGGGCTCCAGATCCCCCAAACATGGGCAAACTCCTCCAAAATTAGGCTGAAAATCACAAAAAATCATAATATATAGTTTTAAAACCACATTTGTAAAATAATTTGGGTGCAACCCCTTTCTTTTGGGCTCCTAGTCATATGGAGTGCACCATATGGCCCTGGGCTAGGCACTGGCCCCTTGTCCTCCGATCAAGTCGTTTTTACCTGGTCGTATTGAGCCATGTGTCCTGGCCTGTACCCTCCATGCACGCTATTGTTGTGCTTAGCTCCTGGTTCTTAGCCCCAGGTCACGTAGGGTGCCAAGTGGACTCGTGATGGCCCCCTCCGACCGGGGCTTAGCCTAAAAAATCTGCCACCATTCAATTTAAAACAAAATTCGACCATATGTTTGAATAAGCACCAACCACGCCCATGTGGCCAGTGCATGTGGTGAGTCTGTTGCTCATCCCGGAGGTCGGGGGTTCGATCCCGATGGAGTCGCAACTGAATTTTTGGCCTAGCCAACATTGGCAAAATTTGGGGTGCCACATGGCGCCCTCTAATTGGGCCACGTGTCACCCTATGATTGGCCCGTACGATACAGTCAACAACTTAGTCAGCATGCATGATCAACTGCCATGTCACTAATGTACAACCACGTGTCGTGCCACATCAACATCTGTACTGCCAAGTCACCTACCACATCAACATCTGTACTGTCCAGTCACTCTACCACGTCAACATCAGTACAACCACCTGTCGACCTGTCATTGGGCCACATCACGTACAGACTTCCACGTGTCATGTCCATACAATGCCAACTCAGCCCGAAATGCCAAAATTAAGTGACATGTGTCACCTCATCGTGCTGCCACGTGTCCTGCTAATGTCAACATGACGTCACCTATCGTACTGTTGACGTTAGCAATATGGCCTATTGACTTTGACCAGTTTGACTTTTTGCATGTTTGGGAAATCGATTAGAACGCGATATCTTTTGCATACGGTGTCCATGTGCGGAAAAAAATATATCACCGGAATCAACGCGACGAGCCCGACACAATGGCGTTGGTTTCATCTGATTCCAAGAACTTTGGTTTTTAGGCCTTCCTGGATCCATTTTGGATCAACCATAGACCCCTCAAAACATAGCAAGGCAATGCTTTATGTGTAGAAACATATTTATTTGAAATCCAAGATTTGAAGCTCTCTAATAGAGAGTTTTTGTCCCGGTGACCTTAAAACTTCATTCCAAACATATTTTGTGAATGGACAAGTAAGAAAAAGGTGATCCACATTTTCATTAACATTCTTAGAAAGAACACACCGGCTAGGCCCTGTCCAATTCCTTTTTTTTCCATTATCCCAAGATAAGATCTTATTAGTGAGAGATAACCAAATAAAGATTCTAGTTTTGAGTGGGCTTTCTATTTTCCACATCATTTTCCATCACCAAACCCTTTCTCCACTTATCTCTTTCTCAATCTTAGCTTCATTCCCTAACTTAGTAGTCAGGACTCGTGTGTCTTTGTTCCTTGACCACTTTAACATATCATCCTTATTTTTAAACATATGGCACTATGCTTTAGTAGTGAGATATATTAAGTCCATTTTGTAGCGAGATTACCCTATAGGTTCAAGTCCTTAGCGGATTTCCAAACTTGTAGATAACCTCCATGATCCTCTTGATTAGAAGCATCTGCTAGCCTTGTAATCCCCTTTGCACGAAGCTCCACAATAAGAGGATCTAACAATCTATGCCAATTTCCACTACACCTAATCCATGGATCAACTCCTAATCTCAATCTATATCCTTTGCCAGTTTTCCATGCAATCCAATTTCCAAAGATAGGAAATGCTTTTACCAGGCCTTCCCACACAATTGAAGCACCTTTCACTGATTGTTTTCCCACTATGATCCAATCTTCTAAAGCCTTGTTTTCTACATATTTTGACTTCATCTTTTTTCTACAACGCCTCGTTGAAAATAAGTCTCCATAGGATTTTGGTTTCTAGAGATTGATTGAAAACATAAATGTTCTTTAGGCCCCAACCACCAACCTCCTTTGATTTATTTATCCTTAACCATTTAACAAGAGGGATACCTTCAATTTCCCTCCCTCGAGTTCATAAAAACCTAAAACATTTTTTCTTGATCTTATCATGTATGTCTTTTGGAATGTGAGCAATACATAACCAATAAACATGAATACTTTCTGACATAGACTTTGCTAGCACTAATCTGCCTCCCCTAGACAACCATCTATGGCACCAACAAGAAATCTAAGCTTCAATCTTTTTAAACAACTGTAACTAGTCTACAAATTTGAAATCGTTGGGCTTTAAGTGAAAACCCAGGTACTCGACTCTTTCATCTATGGATCATGAGTTCATAGGAAAGAGATAAGTGATCTGTCTTTTCAAGTCCTCACCAAAACCATTGAAAAACAAACAATATTTGTTCATATTGACTTCCATCCCTATAATTTTACAATAGATATCTAAAAATTATTTTGAAATGATTGAAATCCATTAAGGAATATTTAAAAAATAGAAAAATATCATCCACAAAAAGTAAGTGAGCAACTACAATTGAGCCTACAATTATTATACCTCTAATGTGACCTTCACTTTTGGCCTTTGTTTTCAACCTACTTAAACCCTCTGCTACCAATAAAAAAAGGAATGGGGACCTGGGACAACCTTGTTTGAGCCCTCTTGAAGCATTGAAGAAGCCTAAAGGAGAACCATTTATGAGGATAACAAAAGAGCCTGAGTCTAGGCATCCCATGATCCAATTAACTTATTGTAAATTCATTCATGTATGTAGAAGAACTAGCCTAATATATAACCAATTCACTTTGTCAAATACCTTTGCAAGATTTATTTTCATAACCATCGTAGACTTTTTTCCAAGCTTTATTGAATGGATCCCCTTCTATGTTTTCATCACTGCATAATGAACTTGTCTATTATAAAGAGAACCAAATTGTTCCTCTGAAATGATGTTTGATAAGGTCTTCTTCCATCTATTTGCAATAACCTTCAAGATAATCTTATAGATTAGGTTGCAAAGAGATATAGGCTTGAAATCTTCAAAAGTGGACGGGTCATTCTTTTTAGGAATAAGTGAAATAAAGGTGAAATCTAGGGCACTTAAAACTTTCCCACGTGTTTTGGACTCTGTAATCGCTCTTAGAAGTTACCCCTCCTATAACTCATAAAAACCAAGGTAGAATTCAATAGTCCAGCCATTAGGTCCAAGACTTTTTTTCCTTTTTGAAAGAATGCATAACAACCTTTAATTCTTCCTTTGAAACCTCTTCTTTCAATTATTCATTCACACTTCATCAAAAACTATAGGAACGAGCCTTACCACTTTCATTAATTATGTTATATTTGCATTATCAAGGTCCTTAAAAAGAGCTTGAAATGCTTTTTTCCTAGACCACCTATGTCCTTAAAATATTTTTCCCTATTTCCATAAGGGAATCCAATTTCCCAAATCATGTTAACACTTTCTCTATAGTTTGCATAATTATGAAAAAACTTAATGTTGTTGTCATCTTCTACCAACCAAGTTTCTCTTCTCTTTAGCCTCCACTCTATCTCTTCCATCTCTCATAGATCCTTCTTTTTTCCTTGAAGGGTTTTCAGAGTCATAAATTCCTATTCTAAGTATTCTCCACTAGAATTTTGTTTAAAACTATTTGCAATATCTACCTCAACTTCCTTCAAAGCCTTTTGATTATCCTTGTCCTTCTCCCCAACCCATGCTACTACCACTTTTTTTACTCGTTTAAGATTATTTGAGAAACTAGAGCATGGCTTAGTCCCTAGAAGAAGCATCATACTTTTTCCAGGCATGATTGAATTTGTAGGAAGCATGATCGACCCCAATATTACTTATCTAAAGGGCTCATCAAAGACATAATTTTGACCATTGTGTACCTGCAAAACTTACTCTAATTAACCATGTCTAATACAATTATGGATATTTTGCAAGTTATCTAATGAATAATTTTGAGATTGAGATTTAATGAGTAATGGTAATATTTTTGTTTAATTTCCATGATGAAAGTGTATGTATAGCACAATTTCAATGGATCGAACTATTCATGAAGAGAGGAAGATCCCAACACAAAGAGAAAATCAAGGATCTTGTCTACACTTACCTCCAAATTCGTTGCCAGATAATTAATGACCACTATCTACAAACTCGACCTTGAAAGATTTGAAGGATAGACAAGATACTGAAGGAGGAAGCACTGGCCCATATTCTCTCCTTAATTCAAGAACAAGGTTGAGTCCTCTAGTAGTATAAATACACCTCAATAGGAAGGACAAGGGGAGGAAAATCAGAGAATTGAATATTGCATTGTAGTATTTTGTTTGAAGAGTTTTGGAAGACTTGGAGCTCTGCTCCCTAGATGTAATAGTTGTTGTTGATTAATAAGATGTTCTCTTTTTCATCTCATTAAGTTCTCATAGGTTCCTTGTGTTGCTTGTATAGGGCCCACTAAAGAGTGCTCAAGGACCCTTTCTGTATTTTTTTTTATGTTATTATGTTGCATTTCATCTTCTTAAATATTTTTCAAAGAATTATATAGTCATGCATATCATCTTCCAAGTATAGTTTTGCATCCATACTTAAGTCGCTAATAAGTTGTAACGTTAATATTGTTTCTTGTATAAGTTGTTGCAAGTCCATTGAAGTGCTTATGAGCATCGTTTTAGGACTATGAACCTCGTCTAGACCTTATTGCATCATGATTGGGTTTTGTCAACAATTTAGAAGAAGTTAATAGGATTTTTAGACCTCTTTTGACCATCATGTAGAAGTTCCTGTAGAAACTTCCATAGTTCTTGTAGGACGATTTAGATTGCAATTTCTTGTACCTCTTGCATCTCATTTTATGATGGTAACAACTGATAATAGGATGAAAATAGGTTATGATATTGTATCAAGGGTTAGGAAACAATCTTCATGCAATTAGATTAATCTTTCTTTCCTGCAAGTAGATTAGTTTCTTTTCTAGCTAGTTGTGACTTTTCAAATGTGCAACTAGATTAATCTCATTTTAAGTGGATAGATCAATTTCCCTTTTCAGCTTGGTGTGACTTTCATTCATGCAACTATATTGGGTTTCATTTATGCCAACAATTCAGTTTTCCTTCAACAAGTTGTAATAAGGATTTATGCTCATTTGAATTAGTTCCCTTGATCAAAATCAAACCTAGAATATTGTCAGTCCAAACTATTAGGTAGATGTTTAGTGCACTATGCATATACTTTGCATGACACCTCTAAAGTTTGTACGAGCCCTGGGTTGATAATTAAAGTATCAAGCTAAGGATGCGGTAACATTATTATTGTGATTCCAAGGACCACCACTTTTTGGCGGATGGTCAGGGCCATACATCATTGAGAAATGTCATGACAATGGCTTAGTTTAAATCAGAACTATAGATGAAGAAAGAATTCCTTTGTTAGTAAATGGATTTAGGCTCAATATACACAATAAGCCTCTAACAAGGGAAGAAATTACAAACACAGTGAGAACACAAAATTTGTATGTGATTGACAATGGAGATGCTCTCAATCCATCCAAATAATAAAGAGAGAGACAATAAAATAAAAGAAAAAAAATAAAATACTTAGATGAAAATCTCACTGAGGCGTCTAGGACATGTCTCTGATTGAAAACTTCCATGGAGGTGGTCTTAGACCTAAGAAATAAAAAAAAAATCCTCTTCATAAATACCTTCCAAGGCATGATGAGGTAAGGCACTGGTGAAATCCAACAATGGCACCATTGCCTTGAAAAATAAAAAATGGGATTATATCGTGATATTTTTGTTTTGCAGGCACCAAATCACCTCACCTCAGCAAGGACTTCATTCCCCGCACAAAAAGGAAAAAAGATCAACAAAATAAAAAACAATGGGTGTTGATCTAGATTTATGAGTGGAAAGAAATTGAAACACATAATTATACTATTAACACAGAGGCACAATGAATAATAACAGAGATACAATAAAACTTAACTTCTATTAAAATAATAAATATGTTGAAATTGTAAAATGCAGACTAAAAACAAGCTTGTTATAATGGTGGCAACTTATCTCTGAGAAGAGATGTGACGGCTATGCTCATTCACAAGAAGATGAGTACAATGAGGCTCTGAAGGCATTTTTACAATAAACATGAATGCCAAAACCCTAGACATTCAAAAACCTAACCCTAGGAGATGAAGCGCCAAAAGTCATGTGGGCCCCGTTGGGGTAAGTTAGTATATCAACTTCCCGGGGTTGTAACTTTTGCATACAATCTTTGTTTAGGGCAGATGATAGCTCGTTGGAAAGATCTTGATGAGGAGCTTCATTTCATAGGCTCAACGAGAGCCTTTTGCTACATTGAGGTGCCAGATCATGAAAAAATGTCGTTTAGGCCCTCAAAATGGCCCCAAAAGTTTGGGACCCAAAAAACTACTAAAAATAGTAAGTTTCCAAAAACCCATTTTGAGCCATTTGGAATAGGTGGGTGGCCACCGAGATCCTCATGGATTAGGTGCCTACAAAAATTCAAATTCATCTTCAATAATAAAAAATGAGTAAGAAATTCAAAACGTTTTCTTCATTTCCAATCATCATTTTTATACTCTCACTTTCCATATCATACCAACATGCATTTTCATCATAAGGACAACATTCAAACAATATTTACTCTCCTACATTGACAAAAAAAATTCATATTCCCAAAATTTGTTTTTCAAACATCTGTCTTCATTCCCAAGTAAAAAAATCTAGTTACAAGAAAAGCCACTGGAAGACCTACAGGAAACAAAGTTTTCTCTACAAGATCATCTTCACAACAATAACAAGTTACAAAATCAACTTTCTTTTAGCATAATAATTCTTCTTCAATCAGATCAACATTATTTTGATGTCAATAAAATAAAAAACATATATTTTGAATTATTTCCAAAACATCCTACATGATCCTCTGTCTACTACAAGAGCATCTACATCAATTGAATAAAGTTATAACAAATGATTTTTTCAACCAATAAACTTTATGTTATCAAAAGAAGTATCAAAATCTTGCGACACTATAAAAAATCAAAGTTTTATCACTCTTCTCTTCCTACAGGATGACTCAAGAGCCTATAATGTGATTTACATCAATAATCAATCTACACATAGCAAAACAATCATCAACAAGCTACACCAAACAATAATATATCCTAAGGTACTCTATGAATCCCCTCTCATTACTCTTCATTTTCTAACATGCAAAATAACCAACCCATATTTGTTATACATGATCAATTATTTAAATTAACATCGAAAAGTGACACAGATGAGGAGGGCCTCATACTTCACGTCGGAGGGGGGGGATATAACTCGTGACAAAGAGATGACAAATCAGAGTATAATTCATGAAAAAAGTGGTAAAACATTAAAATTTAAATTGAGATAATGACAATGAAGAGTAATGAGTATACAACTGTCATTTCAAAAACATGAGATAAGGCCTGCAATTTTCACTCCTAAGCAAGAGTGATAAAGTTTTTTTGCCATCCTTGAGCTCAAAAAAGAACATTTAACCAATACTTCACTTCCTTGCCCATAAAATGACCTACCAGTGTTAGTTTCATGAAAATATCAACCTTCTCTAAGCTGATATCCCATCCAACTAACATTTTTACCTTCTCTAGATTAACACTAATACATTAACACCGTGGAACTTTGGTGTATTAGTTTGCGAATATGGTGGAACCTTAGCCTGTGGGACAAAGATAGTTTCAGACTCAATGACAGGATGCCTCATAATATCCAAAATTCCCCTTTGGATTGGTGCCTCTATCCTTTCCTGACAAGATAAATGATCTTTATGGGACCTACCACTGACATCCAATATGACATAGCTTGATTGATATTGTTTGTCCACTTTGTAGGCTTCTTTTGGTAGTTGATTCTTGGGCTTTGGATACTCTAAAGAATTCGTCACATCGAAATTGTATACCTTAACACTTCTCCATACTTCCAATAACTCCTCACATACTGAAGATTAAGGAATGACAAGGGAAATCAACTTCCCCATAACCTACTTAATCCAACCTGAGGTCCATCACATTGAAACACTTAGGAACATAGTATACCATGGGCCTCTAACAAAACTATTAAAGAGTAGAAGCTTATAGAAACCATAGAAAAAAATCCATCATGAGAATGATGCTTACAATTAATGAGTGACTTAGGCTTATATAGCCCTCTAGAGGAGTGGTCACGATGAAGATTTGTGACCTTAATAAATACTTATAACAATGATCTCAATTATTTTTTAATATGGTAATATACCATAATATTAAATATATTACATGATATGAAAGTTATGAAATTATAAGTTCTAGCATGGATGGATTATTAATACAATATGTTGAGAGAAAACAAAAGTGGAACTAGTTTTGGAATTGGTTTATGGGTACGCTTTAGGATCAACAAAAGTTACACAACTTTCATAGGCATATTTTGCTTTTAACAATTTAAACATTATTTGTTTTGTACAATACCTCAAGCTTTGATACGAGAAACACATTTTACAATGAAAACATCCTAATGCCACACATTTTAACAATGTACTTTTGCACCATTGGGAGTAAATGCTAGTTAGTAGTATTATTCAATATTTAAGAAAAATAGCCAATGTGGCATTAGTCCCCCTTCACTAACCAATAATTCTCATTAATTTCATTCAAATTTCATTGACAAAGTTGACTAAGTATTAAGTTGTCTACTAACAATCCATTCAATAATTTTGAAAATTTGATTTGATTTGTATTTTCTTTTGGATTGTCATGTTGCTTTTTTGTCGCCCTATATGTGTCTTACTTTTTATTTTTGTGTTTATTTTTATTTTATAACCATAAATGAGAGATTTTATATTAAGTAAAAATTGCAGCAAAGCTCCCATAGTTTGAATTAACTAACTACACTTGATTGGATGCTCCAAACTGCTCACCCTTGGTCAAATTGACTACCATATTCTACAACATGTTACATTTTTCCTGTAGAACATTTATCTAACGTTTTTGTTGCACCGAGGTTCCCATAATTGTGGCAATTTGGGTGGTGACTTGAGGATCTTGCTCATGTATTTTCGTTGCAGTGGTGAGAATTGAACTTCTATTACCTTGCATAACATCCTTGCAGCTTCTCAATGCTCACCTTATCTCATGAAGCTCCATGTAATCCATCTAAAGAAAGAGACAATCCAAGTCCCAATGCAAAATTGAAAACTCAACACTATGCATAGAGTTGTGACTTTGATTCACTATCATATCCCCCAAATCCCAGAGTAAAAATAGGCTTGAATCAGGGCAATCTAAGGAAACAACATATAGATAATTAGTGAGCAATAAAAATATGAGGATGTGTAGTAAACCTTGATAGATATAAGAGAGAACAAATCATGAAACTTCTAAGATAAACCCTTAAACACAAAAATATATCCAAACATTCACCATGAACAACACAAGCATATAGAGAGAATAACCCCTGAGGTAGGGTAACACCATCAATTAATCCTTATGGAAGGAATCACTCCATAAGCCATGCTTGATACAAAACAATACAATCCAACTCATCTCCAATACAATGATACTCATGTGTAATTATACTTTCTCAGGAGTATTCCTAGGGGTCTATGCCAACTACTCCTTATTATTATATTATTTTCTTTTAATTACATAGTGGGCCTATTCTATTACTATGACCACATTACATTCATTATCCCTTTGGGTACCTCACTAGGTACCCCATATTAGCCTCCCTAGGTACATTACATTCCATCCCCCTTGGCATATTTCTTCCTCAAAACATGGTAAGAAGCCATATAATATGACCTGCTAAGCAATGTAGTCAACATGTACCATGCATAAGCATCCATCCATCCTAGTGAAATGTGGACATGGGGTCCAACTATGGCCCTTCCTTGATATTGATTTTGGTTTCTTCTTGGGAACCATGTCTTCAATGTGCTATTCTTATATCTCCATGCATTGCTTTTAGTCCTCCATGTGCCTCCATGTCGTTTTCCTTTCTAGTTCCATGTTGACCCATAGTAAGTTTGTTGTAGCTCATGCCCTTGCCTTGATGAATGTTGTTTCTCTGAGTGGTGGTGGTGGAAATATACAACAACCTTGGCTATTAGTTCTTATTTCTTTGATTCTTCAAATGTGGTTTGCCTGAGACATTTAGCTCTTTAGCTTATTCTTCATGTTTATGCCATTCCTAGGGCTTTTCGTCATGTGTTTTCATAGGCACTTCTTTTGATTCAACTTTTGATTCTTTATTTGATGTGTTGTTGAGTACTATAATTAATTTCCTTGCAAGGACTTCTTCATGTGCCCCCTTGGGCCCTTATTTATTAGTAAGAGAAATATCTTGCAATGTAATTTTTTTTTCTTGTAGAAAAGCTTCAAAAACTTCTTTTGCACATTAATATTGATTGTACCAACTGAGTCCATCCAATGATATCTCAAAACAATATCCACATTATCCATATCTATAGTATAAAAATGTGAATGCAACACATATTTATCCATGGTAATCTTCATATCTTTTAAAAATTTGAACATTTTCACCCTTAATGTGTGCTTTGAATATTAATTGTGGGAAGTTGCAATCTTTTAGCCAAATTAACATTGATGAAATTATGCTTGCAACTAGGGTTTATAGAAATACTAACATTTTCCCATTGAATGCATCCATTGACATGTAATAGGAAGTTTGTGCATGAAAACAAACCCTTGGTACCCTCTTTATCATTCTTCCCAACATGAGACCACTTGTCTGAAAATACTTGTTCATATTCTTCATCTGAAAGTGCCTTCATATTGTCATGGCTAAGCAAATTCCACTATATGTCCACATCATCTTTTAAATTAATACCTACCCAATTTTTTTACATTTTTCCCCATAATAAATTCTTTCCTTTTGCATATTATTTAATAGTAAGACACTCATCTTTTCATGTAAACCACATCTTTGAAAATAGAACTAGGGTTCTAAAGAAAAGCACTCACTTTTCAATGGAGTTCCTTTATTCAATAAGGATTTAAGATGGCTAATGTAAAATGATCATAACTCTTATGATACTTCTTGGATTGGTTATTATGACCCCAATTATGAAATGTCACAACTTCTTTGTAACTATTGGAACTAGTTTGTCTGAAATATGTGAACTCTATTAAAAGATATCCAATCTGTGAAATTCATGGCCATCATTGGAAGGTTGAATTTAAATCAGCAATATCTCCACTTTCTAAACTCCATTTTGGATTTTTTTTTTGAAATTGGTATTTTTTTTAGAGAAACTCAAATATATGGCTAGTTTCTTTAAATTATGCACAAAAAGTTTCATAAATCGACTTGAATGTTGTTGTCCTCTTTTTTTCGTAAAAAATCTATAGAAAGAAATAAAATTCTCCCACTTCGTACCCAAGAAAGAGCTATGATCCCACTTGTAGTAAACCTTGATAGATATAAGAGAGAATAAACCATAAAAATTTCGAGATAAACGCTTAAACACCAAAAAATATCCAAACATTCACCATGAACAACACAAGAATATAGAAAGAAGAACCCTTGACATATGGTAACACCATAAATTACTCCTTATGGAAGGAATCACTCCACAAGCCATGCTTGCTACAAAACAATATAATGTAACACATCTCCAATACAATGATACTCGTGTATTTATACTTTCTCATGAGTATTCTTATATGTCTACACTAAGTGCCCTTTATTATTATATTATTTCTTTTTAATTGCAAAGTGGGCCTCTTCCATTATTATGGCCACATTACATTCATTATCCCCTTGGGCACCTTCCTAGGTACCCCATATTATCCTCCCTAGGTACATTACAAGATGGACTTCTTGAGTGCACACATAAAGGAGGCTAGGAAAAAACGAATTGACCATAACACAAAGAAAGTGCCTCCCTTTCCTAGTGGTCCTCAATTTGATATTGATTGAGACCAAGATCAAAAGAGAGATCACTCGAAAGGCCTAAATTCCCCAAAGATAACTGAATTTCATCTGAAAACAAAATAGAATCCTCCAAGGGTGCAACCAAAACAAGGGCTAGATCTCCAAAGTTGTAACTTGAAACATACCCAATGACTGCATACTCTTCTAAAAATATTGGAGACCATAATAACATCTTACTCACGAAACAAAAGAGGAATAAAACCACACTTGCAAACTGAAACCAATTACTAGAAACTGCCAAATCAAAGCCTAAACCAAAAAACTAGAATTGTTGCATAGGAAAGTTGAGCCATAGATCCATAATCCCACAATAGTGAAGGGAATTACGATCCTTGAATTCAAAATCATGTGAGGTATGTTGTCGAAGCATGCGTGGAGAGGGGTCCAAAAGTGGTCAAATTTGATTATTCAAGATTAAGGAGGGGCTTAAGTAGGTAAATTGAGGGTGATCCACCTATTGTCCTAAAATTAATCAAGAGGGACATCAAGTCTTAGCTTGAACACCCCCGAATAATCTATTTGGACCATGAGCCAATGGTTAGGAGAACATTATCAATCACATTCAACATTGTAGGAGTATTCATGTTATCTTATAGTGGATTACAAATAGAAATTACAAAGTGCAAATTCTACATTCTACATAAAGTACTTGGATATTGATCTGTGTGGATGATTCTAAAGAGTTGGGTATCCTTTTTGCCACTATATTGCATCATCTTGTCATTGATGTAAATAGAAGGGGCCTATGCAATGAAATTTGATAGATGTTGTCAGGAGGCTCAAGTTAGATGGTTATATTTAAGCACTAGATGAATTCCAAGGTATGATAGAAGATCAATATTGAAGAAATTATAGTGATATTGTTTGGTTATAGTGTAAGGATTGTATAATAGTGGCTAAAAACTATGATGCAAGGCTTTAAATATATCTTTTTGAATGTGGATATACACTTCATCCCCAACTAAAAAGTTATATTGGATGCAATGTTTTTCATGGAATTGCTTGTATTTCTTAAATATTTATCCCAAAATGCCATCAACTTAGCACTAACCATTGTATATTTTCTCGATGAAGAGCATTTTCTTGTCAACCTTTTTTATGTTGAAGAAGAAGTTCCCATAACTTGAGGAGCCAAATGAGTAATGTCCACGGGCATTAAAGGTCAAAATACAAAGTAGACTTCAATGGAGCTACATTATGCATATTTATCTTGATCTTTATTGTGACCATGTGAGTGAATGCCAAAATTTCATCCCATGTAAATGGAATAGATGGTTATACATGTGAAGTAAGTTGATAACTATCTAATTTGCATTCTCTGTCTGTCTTCCACTCTACCATTGAAAGATTGCAGAAATGTCTAGACTTGTGTTTAACATGCTCTATAAGGATTTCCATAAGTTCAAGACCAATTTAAAATCAACATCATCGGTAGTGGATGTAGGTAACTTGAAATTGATCTAGATGTGCATGAAAAAATGTTTCATTGTAACCTATGCTAAGTTAGTCCTCTTACAAGGGCCAATGATTGTCATTTTCGAGAACCAATAAAAAACCACAAATACAACATCATGGTTTTGATTCATTGTCCATAGGCTTGTTAGAAAATCCATGGAGATAGATTCCCATGGGTGTGAAGGAATGAGAAAAGACACGTGCAACCTTGCTTCCTATCAACGACACAACACAACCCTCAATGTATTTCTTCACATAGATGTAGAGTCGAGGTTAGAAAAAATTATTTCTTCAATACCACTAAGGTTTTTTGGATGCCAAAATGCCTCAATGACTTGGAATAACATGCCTCCTAGTTAATCTTGTTACGCTTGTATATGAATGAAACACATAGTTTTTTGAGGCAAAATAACAAGTTGTTACACATATAAAAATTTGGTTGTGGTGTCCCTTGGAGGAAGTTTGAATAAATCTATGCAAATAGTTGATGCACTTCATATTGGTGTTGTGAATCTCATGTATGATGTTCATAAGGATAAAAAAGAGTTAATAAAGAACTACCTAGTAGTCGACTTAAGCAATATATTGCAACATTGGAAGTTCCACTCTTATTCTTGATCACTAAATATAAGATTTGTAGACATGGCATCAACTTCAATGCCTACATGCTCTATAATTTGCTTTATGTTTTCACAAACCACAACGGCTATGGTTGAAGTGTATAACAGTCTCCATACCCAAGATGTATTGTCATCATTATTTGATAGCTTGGATGATTGAATAAAAATCTCAATCATAGGCTAAATAATTTATGTTGGCATCATTGAATAATTTAATGATTGCATAAAAATCTCAATCATAGGCTAAATAATTTATGTTGGCATCATTGAATAATTTAATGTGATATGTGACAATGCAACTATGTTGCAAAATAATAGATGTGTATGCATACTCCAAGGCATCGATTTAGATTTCAAAGGATTGGTGTAAATCAAGGATGCACACGATTGTCATTATGCACAATCCGCACTTCAATGCGTTGAATGCTTCTTGTATTGAATTCCATTATACTACTATCCTCTTGGTGTTGTTGCACATGAGATGATGGAGAGGATGTGAGGTTTATGATAATCCCAAGGAAAATATTGTATATACATTTTCCAAGACAAGAAATATTTGTAAATTTGTTAGGTTGGTTAGGGTAGCCTAATCTCTAATGACATTTTCCTTTTGAAGATCCACAAGCTCTCTTGTCTCATTGATGATTAAGTCAAGGTCCTAAATATGATTCACGATGAAGTTACATTTCTAGGTTATCATAAAGATTATGGCCAATAGTGCCTTGAGGACCGAGTCAATGAGATGAAGGTGTTCATCCCATGTCCTACTAGGAATGTCATTAAGATAGACAAAACACATTTACCTTTAAATGGGCATAAAATATTGTTCAAAAGGCATGTGAATGTAAATTATGCATTACTAAGGCTAGAGGGAATCACCAACTACTCATAAAACTCACCCTTAACTTTGAATTTTGTATTACAAACATTATGAGGATAAGAAACTCATGATATCCATACTTAAGTTGATTCTGGTAGAGAATTTATCTCCATTTTCATGTAATTATCTTACCATCAATTTGGGGGATTGACTACATGATCTTGACTATGATCTTGTTCAGGGTGCAATAGTCAATGTAAAGGCACAAAGAACCATATTTCATTGCACAAGCACAATTCAATGCCCACAAGAAGAAGCACTTTCCCTGACATGTCCTTTTTTCAATATATATTTAAGTGTTATTAAATTTCCTCATTTTTTAGCAAGGATCTATGCTATAAGGTATATTTGGCAAACAATGTATTGGGTACTAGATCAATATGTTGTTATACCATATAATGGAGTGGAACTCCGAAGGGATCCTTAAAACATCAATGCATTATAACAAAGTGTGGAAAATTTATGTTGCATTGGTTGTGTGTTGAGGGAAACTTGAACTAATGTGATAGTCTAATGTAAAACTGTTGACAAAAAGGTCAATAAATGAGCTTTGTGCGTGGATGATTAACTTAGAATATTATTTTGTATAAATCAATGAAACATTAAGCTTGGATTTTACCTTAGGAATACAAAATATTCTCCTTTGATGTCGAGGATAATGCTAGTAGGGTGAAACTCATAAACCTCATGTTGTTCCCACAAGTAAGGATTTCAACAATAAGTTACAAATCTCTAGAGGTGCCATGTTTCACCTAACTTCTTCATTGTTTAGTAAATAAATGGTGTATTGGAATGTGAATTGGTACATGACATGCAACTCCTTCCATGCGCCAAGCCAAGTGATCTTGTAAGGTCATGGTTGGGGTGGTGTTTAAGTCATTTAATGATCACTAATGAGACAACACTATAATACATGGCTATAACATTGCATTTAGCATCATGTCACATGCATTTTTCCAAAGAAAAAAAAATCAAGTTTATACGATGCAAACCACAACAAAAGAGGGGCCATTGTCATTTGCATTGTATTTTCATCATCTCAACATATTTTTTTTTTATGACGCACTTTTGGTAGCATCACATTAGTGATGAATTATAAAATGTATATATTTTTTTTGCATCATTTTTGTGTCATGCTATGTCGTTTCTTTTCTCAAAAAATTGAAAAATATATGTTTGCATAAAAAATGTGTTTGTTGTGTCATATTAAATTTTTTGTGTTGATAGGTGCATTAATTTATGTCTCATGTGTGTTATTATAACATCAATTAACATCATGATGCAAAGATTTTTCATCCTTTTTTTAAGTCTTTTTATGTCCTTTACATTATTATGGGTTTACTTAGCATCATAATTGTGTCACAAATATATCATATTTATTTAAATTGTATCTATCTTATGTTGTGTCAACATCACAATTGTGTCTTATTAATGTTATAGAAGCATTATTTTAATATCATAATTGCAACATAATTATTATTAATGATTTTTATTAATTTAATTGATTATTTAATTCTTGTTATTAATTTAATTATTATTGATGATTAATTGTTTTCATTAATTTAGCTATTATTTTTTATTATCATTTCTAATTAATGTTCTATGATATTTAAATATTAATGAGATTGATGATTACTATAAGTCTATTTTAAAGCATACTAATGATAAGAACAAAAACCATGTGTATATAAATGCAATTATAAAACTTAACCCACTATTGTTTAGTCAATTTCACACCATGAGAGGAAAAAATTATGTATCTATAATTGCAATTATAAGATTTCACTACACTAATATTCAATCAATTTCACACCATGGAAGCGAAAATACATGTATATTTTTTTCTAAGGAAAAAAGATATGTAATTTTATTAAATATAAACAAAATTACATAGTCACATGCCAAATGCATTCAAGAATGCACCAAGGGCACTTGAAAAAACAACTCTTCATACTTTCCTTTTTAATCATATCATAAAACTGTAGCAGTAATATCAAGTTTGTTTCCCATAAAAAAAAAAAAAACATATCAATTACATCATTCAAACTAAAAACCTGAAACTATCCTTCGTCTTAAACAAAAATGTATAGTAGTATATATTTAGAGCTAAGGTTCATGAGTATATTTAGTTGTGTGCCCATCCTAGAGTATGGATATAATCCATGTTCCTTAGTCTAGTCCTAATCCATCTTTTGATAGTTCATCCGCTATCATGTTCCTATCCTTGTATATATGAGACAAAGGGATATGTGTGAAAACTGTCATTAAAATTTGCACATCATGAAACAATGTTTGTAAAGTGAAATTTGTTAGTGAGGTTTCTTTGCGCAACCGTTGAATAACCAAGAGTGAGTCACCAAATATTTGAATTTTTGATACACCAAACTCTTGGGCTAGCCTCAAAACTAATTTGAGAGCCATCAATTTGTAGTAATTAGTAGTTTCTTGATTTATCCCAACTTTGAAAGAAATGCAATGATTTGAAGATAAATATAAAATTCCCCTTGGTCCTCCCATTGGAGGGCTTCCCTACGAGGCACCATCAAAGCATGCCCATGTGATATCCTTGTTGATTACCTCTTCTTTCAACTCATGATTTTATTATTATTATCCTGAGTTAGTGGGTAAGCAATTAATATGTTTAGTTCTTGGACAACACATTTAAGAGGTAAAGTATTCTTTCCTTCAAACAACTTCTAGTTCATACCTAACCATACTCCTCAATCTATGTCAAGAGGAATGTATCTAATCTTCGTTGTATCATTTTTTGCATACCATGAACTAAATGCATCTTCTATGTCTTCATCTTCCCAAGAATTTCTTAATCAAATCAATCTTTCCACCTCTTTTCACACCTATTTTGTATAAGGACAAGCCGTAATTAAATATACAATGGTTTCTTATGCTTTTTGACAGAAGTTGCACCAACCCGATCCATTACAATTTTTCTTCTATAACACCTCCTAGGTGTGAGCCTTATTATTTAAAATCAAACACATGAAAATTTTGTTTTTTTGAAGGGAATATTAATTTCTAGATGGTTGTCCACCACCATTCATGTTGTCCCTCCCTTCCTTCCCCAACAAGAGCTTTATAACCTTTTCTGGGCACACAATTTCTAGTTGGATTAAGTGCCTTAACAGTTGGTCATCATCTTATCTTATTTTTACATTACTATCTTTTAATGTGTCTATGTATCGCTTCAATGCCTCAACATATTCTTCCCCCAACCCAATCTCCTCCCAAGTCAACCAAAGTTGTTGCCAATTTTTAGACCTCTCCCAGTTCACAACTTGTCTGAGTGTATATTATCCTTTGCTTCTTATCTCTTGAATAATGTGAGGAAGTAATATGTACATTCCCTTGTTGCCTACCCATGGATCAAGACCAATTTGTACTTTGTCTCCTTTGCCAATTTTCCAAACCATCCAGTTGCTAACTAAATGAAAATCTAAGTTAACAACTTTCTAAATTATTGAGGCATTATGGACTTGTTTTACTGGACTCCTTACCCAATCCCCTACAGAAGTAGGATAAATGTACTTGGCTCTTATTACTTGAACCCCACAACATTTTTCCTTGAATTAATCTCTAGAATTTTTTTGTCTACTTCCTTGGATAAGAGAAAGGGATTGTTTAGATCCCAACCTCCATTTACTTTTGGTAAAGACAATTTTTTCCATGAAGCTAGAACAAGCCCTTTCTTCTTTTGGTCACATGAACAGATAAATTTGTAGCATAGTCTTCTGAAGACTTCCAAACACCTTTTGATACCTAGGCAAGTGATATCCAGTATACTGGAATTGCTTCCAATACAACTTTTACTAGTACCAAATGTACCCCTCTAGAGAACCACCAATTACACCATTTATTTAACTCATTTTCCAGTTTGGAAATCAACCATTGTCAGTCACACTTTTTGTATATGTTTGGCTTCAAATAGAAACCCAAGTACTTCAATCCTTGATCTAGATCTATCCATTGGCAGGGAAATAATTGAGTAAAATAGTCCTTTTCCTACTTAGTTATAGCTCACAAGGATAGCATAGATTTTTCAAGGTTTATAATCATATTTTTTTCTTTACATAATAAATCCAATACACCTTTGAACCTCTTAATTACCCTTCTTTTGTTGTCATACACAATTAGGATATCATCCATAAATAATATATGTGTGATATTACAAGTGTTGATTTTTACGTCTTAGGCAGTTAAGTATATTAGTGTTCTTTTACTATTAAACCATTAGCACAATAACTACATATAAAGGATCACTGAAA
>WSFP011378114.1:0-30057 GCA_009831015.1 Picea engelmannii | reverse complement strand
GGATAAAGACATATTTTTTTCTCTAAATGAATATAACACCAAGAAAATATTTGTTGGTGATGATATATCTCTTAGTGTTGTAGGATCTGGAATAGTTCAAGTAGATAATGGTCATTTCAATGATGTATTATGTGCTCCAAGTCTTTCTTGTAACCTTCTATCAGTGTATCAAATCACTCATTCAGGTGAAGGTAAAACTGAGTTTTCACCTCACCAAGTTGTAATCAAGGATCTAAAAGATCCTAATCATGTTCTTGCAACTGTAATTGATGATGATATTACCAGGTTGTACAAGTTTGACAAATTTGGGTCATCATCTTTTCCATCAGTTTTTGTTGCTCATAATGATGACTTGAGTAAACTTTGGCATGAGCGGTTTGGCCATATAAAATATCACTCATTGCAGAAACTATGTAATCAACAGATGGTGACCGGTCTTCCTCTTGTTTCATGCATAGATGGTGTTTGTGCCAGTTGTGTTCTTGACAAACATCATCAGGAATTTTTTGACAAACATGCCTATTGGCATGCCACATGCCCTTTGCAACTTGTTCACAGTGACTTGTGTGGTCCACTTTCTTCTCCTTCTTTTTCTTGGTGCAAGTATTTCTTAACTTTCATTGATGACTTTTCCATATGTACTTGGGTTTACTTCTTAAAACTTAAGAGTGAAGTTTTTTTCCTACAAGGCCCTTGTAGAAAACCAATTTGGACATCAAATTCAAAGGTTAAGAACATATAATGGAGGCAAATAAGTGAACAATAATTTTATAAGTTATTGCACTACACAGGGCATCCAAATGCAACACATTGTTCCATATACACCACAACAAAATGGTGTTTCTGAGAGAAAGAACTACACATTAAAAGAAATGGCTAATTGTATGATCCAATCTAAGGGATTAAGTCTAAAGTATTGGGTGAGAGCCATCAACTGTGCAAATTACATAGTAAATATCACTCCCACAAGGGCTCTTAAAAATATAACATCGAAAGAAGCTTGGATTAAAATTAAACTAGATGTAAGTCACTTTTGTGTATTTGGCAGTATAGCATGGGCTCACATTCTTGATGAGAAAATGAAAGCATTGCAACCTAAAAGTGAGAAGTGTATATTAGCAGGTTATTTTGAAGCTGTCAAAGGTTATAGACTTCTTCAACCACATTGTAATGAAATTATTATTAGAAGAGATGTAAAATTTGACAAAAATCTCTTGGCCTATGAGCCTAATTCGACGATTGTGCCTTGTTCATCCTGTGAGCCATCTTTGACATTTATTCCCTCTTTTGTTTTTGTTGTAGGTGAATCCCCCTGTGGACAAGTGGATTCCCTCTTGGTCTCTAGACTCCTAAGGCCAAGACAAAAAAGTTCTTAACATGAACACTGACTTCCTTTTATATCTAATCAAGCTAATGAATGAAAGAGAAGGAGAAAGGTATGTACCTTATTAGCGACATTTGTCCTTGCAAAGTCCTGGCTAAGCTTCGATCCTGAGCTCCCTGATAGGTCCTGTAGGACAAACAAAGATACAATGGACTTCCTACTCTACTGAGATTAGCTCAAATATAGATCCATCTATTGCAGACAAACTCATATGGAACAAGAACAAGTTTGAAAGAAACAGGCCAAGCATTGATTATTAATGAGAACAAGTAAAGATACTTACAATCCTTTGAATGAAGGTGCAACAACTTCTTCTAGTTCTCCTTGTCCAACCCCTTTTCTCAAGTAATCTACACTGATTTCTCTGATGACATCTTACTCATGAGATCATAAGTTTCACATCTCTAATCTTTTCCATGTACCTTTCACCATGAGAAGGCCTCCTTATATAACCTTGGAGAGGTCCAACCACTTGATAGATATTTGGGATGAGTTGAGGATTCCTCTCCTTCAGTTGAAGATCTTCCCTAAGATCATGCCTTGACCATCTATTCGAATCCAAATACCTTCAGGAATTGAGGGATTCTTCCCTTATTTGTCTCAACAAACCCAAAACTTTCTCAGAAAAGGGTTGCACTCACCCAAAGGGGCGCATAGGGTGCTCAAACACTCCCCTAAAGAGGCTAAGGGAGCGCTAACACTCCCTGACAGTGGGTAGGGGAACACTCCTCTCCAAAATCCATTTTTTAGTAGTTCTTTTAGTGGCAAAAGGTTTGTACTCTCCGTCAAATGATTTTTCTTCTTCCAAACTAGTCTTTGAGGTGTCTTAAGTGTCTTTGTGATGTCATTAGAGGCATGACATAGGAAAGATGGCAGTATGATTTTTTTGACACTTGCAACACTTGTGGTCAAGATGCGACACTTGTAGACAAGGTGCGACACTTACAACACTTATAATGATGACACCCATGACACTATCGAAGTGAGTAATTTTGAGGTGTAACATATTGCCCCCCAAAGTACGAAGTTAGAAGATGATGATGACTGAAGTACTTTGTAGAATTTTTTGAACAAGGGTATGGACACAAAGAAACTGGAAAAAGTTGCACACAACTATCAAACAAATATTATGACATGTTTCAAAACCCAAGACATGCATACCTATGCTTGAGTGATAAAGACTTTTTAGGTATGGTCGACATAAAATACACTATGGCTCCATAATTATATTGAAAAAATGGTATAGCCACTACAGATACAACGTGGATCTATACTTCTATGACCTGAACTGATCGTAGCCACGAAGAATACACAATGGATCTACGAGATGAAAAGACATAGCCACGACCAATACAGAGTGGATCTATGTAACAGTATAGGTGTCATAGTTCAAAAGAACTCCTTCACAACCTGGGCAAAGTATAAATAAGAGTGAAAACTCAACCCAGGGTCTTCTTACCGATCCCAATGTAGTACAAATCTAACCATGTGAATAGATTTCCTGATGTCAAACATGGCAGAAACCACTTGATTATCGGTCAATGATGTAAACCGTTAACAAGCGTGAGGGAGATCACCATTGATGTCAATGATTCCCAAGGTACTCTAGTACATTCCAATGAATTTGAATGGATGAGCTGAAGTCAAACATCCATGGAATCATTCAATCAGGGGTCAATGATGTAAACCCACTGTCGAACGTGAGGAGGCCTGCCATTGAGGCATGCAGGTCCCAAGGTACTAACTGGTTTCTAAGTCTAGTTCCCAGATAATGTGCTGAAGTCGACAGGAATAGACTTGTCGAAGGAGGGCCTTGATGTATCCCCCATCAATGACATGAAACGGTCACAGAGATGTAATTGGTAGATCAAATGAACATGGACTGACACGGGTATTGAAACGGGATATTTGTGATGGTTGACTCTCGAGGCAGATACTTCCCTTGAACACCGAGGCACAACAACAAAAACTTGACATGGACCAAAACATGATAATGCAGTGGATACGGTGACTTTCATCGGGTGACCCAAAGGAGTAACAAAAAATCAGAGGATTGGCTCAGTGCAAAGGTTCAGTGGATTAAAATGTGTGCAAAGACAAAGTGCCATGTTCAAGGGAGACTGTAAGAGCTACTGGTAATGTTCTCAAAAAACTGCTTGGCTTGCTTCCTTCAATTTTTCCCCTATCCAGATAGACGAGTACCTCTTTTTAATTTTAACGAACTCGAGGAGGGTAGCACTAATCTGAAAATGATAAAGGCTTGTATTCTTGAAAATATTTGCAAGTTTTAATTCAAGTGTTCTTATGCAAAAGGATCAATTTGCAAACACAACTTTTATCCGCATTTGTGCTAACTTCCATTGACGATGAGCCCAAGTCGGTTAGTGAGGCAATCGAATCGGAAGAGGGTAAACTATGGAAGGATGCCAGGGTCGAAGAGATGGAATCCTTGTACAAAATTGAGACATGGGATTTGGTCAAGTTACCTAGTGGAAGAGAGCTCATTGGTAGCAAGTGGGTGTTTAATAAGAAAATGAATGCCGCATGACAAGTTGAGAAGTTCAAAGCTTGACTGGTAGTGAAAGTTTATTCCCAAGTCAAGGGAGTTGACTTCAGTGAGATTTTTTCCCCTATTGAAAAACTAACTTCCATTAGAGTACTATTGTCTATGGTTGCAACATTCGATCTGGATATAGAACAGATGGATGTGAAAACAATGTTCCTACATAGGGACCTAAAAGAGGAAATCTACACGAAACAACATGAAGGATTTGTAGTAAAGGGAAAGAAAGAGTTGGTGTGCAAACTCAAAATATCCCTTTACGGTCTAAACCAATCGCCAAGGATGTGGTACCAGAAGTTTGACACATACATCCTTAGTTTGGGATTTGTGAGAAGCAAAGATGATCATTGCATATATTCCAAGGAACAAGGTGGGTGTTTCATATATGTAGCTTTGTATGTCGATGAAATGTTGCTGATTGGAAACAACATGGACACAATAAAGGAGGTGAAGAAGCAATTATCCTCCAAGTTAGACATGAAGGATCTCAGTGAAACTAACTTCATTCTTGGAATGGAGATTAAGAGAGATCAAACCACTAGAAATCTCTAGTTGAATCAGACGAAGTATATTGAAACAGTTCTGAAACGATTCAACATGCAGGATTGTAAACCAGTGAAGGTACCAATTCCAGTGGGAGAAAGGCTTACTGCTGAATAGTGTCCAAAGATACATGAAGAGATAGAGGACATGGCATGTGGTCCCTATGCAAGTGTTGTTGGTAGTATAATGTATGTGATGGTCTACACTCAACTAGACATTTCCCATGCAGTGGGAGTGTTGAGATGGTACATGTCAACACCTGGAAAGGAGCACTAGACAACTGCCAAGAGAGTATTCAAGTATATGTGTGGCACAAAGAATTATGCTATATTCTACCAAGGAAAACATAGAGGTGATAGTGGTAAAGTAGCTGTAGATGGATTTTTCAACGCCAATTGGGATGGAGATCTGGATCAAAGGAGGTCGATCAATGGATATGTATTCAAAATGTTCGATGGAGCAATAAGTTGAATGAGTAAGAAACATGCAGTCCTATCCTTTTCAACAACAAAAGTTGAATACATGGTGGCCACTCATGGAAGTAAAGAAGCGATATGAATACAAAGATTGTGTTCAGGAATCGGGTTTGAGCAGAGAGATATGAAGATGAGTTGCGATAGTCAAAGCGCAATATTTTTGGTAAAGAACCATGCTTATCATTCAAATACTAAGCACATTTATATGCAATACCATTTTGTAAGAGATATGGTGGAAAAAAACAAGGTGCTACTAGAGAAAGTAGACAATTTGGAGAACATAGCAGACTTGTTGACCAAGTCTTTAAGTGTTGTGAAGTTCTCTTGGTGTAGAGAAGAAATGGGCATTGCTACCCTAGGTATGTGAATGAAAGTTTAGGAATATCCTATTTCAGCAAAGAAGACAACAAGTGGGAGAATGTTGGGTTGTTATATTCTTTGTAGTGAAATTCGAGTCGAGGTTGATCGAGAACAAGTCAAAGTTCAAGGAAGTCGACCGGGAAAAGTCGAAGTCGAAGGTATCGATGTCAAGTCAACCGAAAAAAGGTCGAAGTGTGGGTGTGAGATGACCGACTAGAGACCAAATGAAGGCTGGCTGGTAACCCAACTGTAATGGATATGTAGCCAATGATATGCATGGATCTGTAACTGTTTTTGGCCACCAATCTTTAGGGTTTTGCCTATTGTAAATCCTATAAAGAGGCATGCTGCAATGCTGTAAAGGATAATGAATGAATCATGTAATTTTGTAATGCACTTATGCAGGTTAATGCAGGTGTAGGTATAGGTTTTTGGTCATGAATATGTAAATTGATTTGGCTACAAGGTTGTTCTTGAATAAGAAAGAGGGTATGATGTCGATTGTGTCTTAGGTGTGGACCAAGGTTATACATGTAAACTTTTATTCTAATTGAATAAGACAACAAGAGAGAAAAATGCTCAAAGGAATATTGTTTTTTCCCGGTTAAGGGTTCCAGGGTAAAATCTCAGTGTATTGTGTGATTGCTTGTTTCATTTACGTTCTTGATTAAATTCTTATTCTCTTCGGCTAGGATTAGTGTGGAAGTGCCCTGCATTTCGTGAAAAAATTTGGACTAATAATGAGAAAGTAGAATAAAACAAATTGTGAATTTCATATTCAAAAGTGTGAATTGTTTTTTCTAAAGTGAAAAATTGGATCTTCAAAGTGTGAAGACTGGTTTTTGAAAGTGTGAATTTTGCACTTCAGAAACACCGATTTTGACCTATCTCTCAAGGGGCCTAGACATAAATTAGTCCAAATTTAATGAAATGGTTGGTCATACTTTATTATTTATTTTTTGAGAGGTTCCCCTTCATTCAACCTCATACAATAGTGACACCATCTATGTCAAGAGAGCCCAATGTGGAGAGGTGGACATAGCAAATGTACTACTTTGAGGGAGGCCAAGAACCAAATGATTTTGATAATACATTATTTGATGGGATGATCAACAGGTCAACATCTAGGTCTACTTGTATGTTGGAACAAACTTTTGGCATGAACCAAACTTAGCATCCCCCAAGTGTTTAGTAGTGATCCATAGGTAAGACTATTTTTCATTTTTTATGTCTTATATTTTTTTGGGATTTTGGAAAGCTATAACTGTTTTTGGGTGTAATATCAATGCTTAAATTTTTACAATGATACAAATATGGGAACCACATGCTCGACTAATTTCTTGAGGATTCGACATTGATGAAAAGCAGGCAAAGAGGCTACCCTCAACGTAGTAGCAACAACACCAGTTAGTGACATGGATGTTGGAGATGAAAGAGTCACACTCCAAGAGGTGCAATGCAACCTCCAATGACTATTTTCTAGAGTTCGAGCTGCATGACCTACATACATTCCCCTAGATTTACAACATCATACTGTGTGGGAGTGCCTCACTCGTGGTAGAGAATCTTATGCTGAGTAGTTATAGGGATACTCTCCTATCATGCCTAGCTTGAGAAGTATACCTCTCACTTTATTTTAGCTTTGTTGGTAGATACACCCACATATTTGTATCATTATAGGTCATTGAGCCATTTTTTCATTAACATTACACATGTATATGATGGATTTTCTATTATTGTGTGTGTGTCTACATATGTATATTTTTCCACAAAAAAAATTCACAATTTATATTCATAAAACAGAATGGAAATCATTCTTCAGGTGCATGTAACATAATACAAATATATGATTTTTAAGCATTAAAAAATATCCAACCATAAGAAACCTATTATAAGTAAAAAAAGACAATTCAAAGAATCGGGATTTGAAAAAATCCTCAATCCTACCTTTTCCCTCCCTTTTTTTTAACCTTAGTCCACATTCCTAGTGAAGGATCTATAAATATCATTTGAAAATTAGTTTTTGAAGGCCCACTACTCACCAAAAGTGATTTCAACTTGCTCATTTTAGAAATCTTTGATTCGTAAGCTCTCTTCACTCCTCCTAACAAAGTATTCATAGTTACCACAACCCTTGGAGGAGTTTTGTTCAAAAGGTGTTTATCCTCTTGATTCTCCATTGGAGAGACATCTTCTTCATTCAATTTTTTTGGACCAACAACTTCATCCTTCTCTAGTTTTGAAGTTTTTTGTAAATACTCCCCTTTTTCATCTATTTTGTTGGACTTCTAATACTTACGATATTTCTAGCTCATTGTCTTTGGCTTGGATCCTTTATTTCTCAGAGGATGGGGTTGAGCATGTGCACAACAATATTGGAGGTGATCTTTTTGTTGACAATTCTTGCATAGAAAGTCAAGTATTATCATAATATAGAATTTGAGCCCACTCGTAATTTCCCATTTGAGAATCATTTTATTTGGAAAATGTTTATTGAGATATACCTCAACACAGATATGAGCATATGTGGCCAGACCCGCCTTAGCTCTCTCAAAATCTATTTTAATATAACTACCTAAAGTGTTCCCAATATCCTCCAAAACTGGTAAATGCCAAAATTGTAATGGAAAATTGGGAAAATGAACCCATAAAGGAATTTTGGTCATTGACAAAGTGTTAGGGTCAAATTAATGAAACTATGTTGCTATAAAAATTCCCTCTCTTCCCTAAAACCAAGGTCCATCCTCCATCACTTTCTGGTATTTATCGTGATTGAAAATATAGACAATAAAAAGTCCATTAGAACAAAGTGATATCTCACATTTATCTATCCAATTTGTATGTATCCACTTGTACAAATTTAAAGAAGTACACTAGTAACCATTAAATTGACAAATGACTACTCCTTTTTTATAGTTGTTGTGGATATAACTAGATGTCTGGGAAGCAGCTTCCGATAGGGGCATCTCTTTGAACTTGTCCACTATATAAGCACCCGACAAAGACAGATTTAGATCAGATGGAGCAATTGTTTATTTTTGACCACATCTTTGAACAAGGGTTTGGATGAAGAGGCTGCACCCTTTCCCACAACTCCGCCACACAATCTAACAACTAGAAAAATACTAGATCCCTATAAAATATTATATTCAGACAAAATAAGCTTATACTCAAGATGCTTACCCTCATAGATTGAGTGTCGAGATGCCATGAGGATCCCCATTTTGGCTTGGAGATATTTTTTGAGAGAAACAATGGAATCAAAAGAATTTACCATAATAGAGATAAATTCCCCCTTAATAGAACTCATAAAAATTTGATATCCATGCTTTCAACAACGACCTAGATTAGAGAAAAAGTGTTGATCCACAAGAACCCTTAGATCTATGCATAAACTCATTTTTTCACCTAGAAAAAATCAGATCTACTCATAGATGTTGTGCTTATAGATATACACAATATTAGATCTATTAATCAAATCCATGGAAATTAAGAGGAATCTAGCGTAGGGTTTAAAGATATGTCAAAAATTTGCTAAAACATGGTTGAGGAAGGAGAAACATATGTGATGGAGGAAGATATGCATTTGATGGAGGAAGAAAAAAGACTTGATCCTTTGACTCAAAGAACCAAATCCACGAGCTATTGTCGTAAATCGAAGATGGAGGCAATCAAACCCTCCAAAATTGTCAAAATACTACTTTGTGATCCATTCACCCCCTTGCAGTCCAATAGTTAATGAAGATCTATTATTCCATATTGGCAGTCCCTGGTTGATTTTCCAGTAGGGTGAATTTTGATCACTTGATGTGTAGCACCCCCACTACTAAACCCAACAAAAAATTTCTAATACTCATTAAGTTAAATATGTGTAGAATGCTAAAAAATGTCCATGCATCTACATAATTATTTAAAATAATTATTAAACATGCACACCAAACATTAATTCATGAAAAAATAGGAGTAAACACACAACAACTAAACCCATGAATAAAAATAATGAACACAGATAAAACCACTTATCTTGTTAAGAAAATGTGAAACCAACTCCAGAAGACGAAAGTTCCACCCAACCATAGATTTGTTGCTAAAATATCAACAACAAGTCAACCCCAAGTTGGGTCTAGGAATCCACAAGAAAGGGTGTCTCTATTGTCCACTGATATCCCAATACAACCTACATCAAACCAATTTTTCTACAACTATCCCAATCCACCAACTCTCTTCCCCTTAACCTACAAAACCCAAGGAATGGGACCCCCCTTATCTACATTCAGTCCCTCAGGACTTCCCACTTCCCTCCAAGTCTCTAACATAGGTTGGCTAGGAATCTCTCTGCTGGGGACTCTAGGGACTTATAACTGCAACATGAAACTCTTAGAAACAACTCATTTTCTTTGTGGTGATATATTACACATAAATCTCTTCTACATGCCTAACAACTTGCTTCTTCATGTAGTTACAACTCCAACAAGCTACCCACAAAGCACACTATGGTTGTCTTCAAGATCCAACACTCAACACTCCCTTTTTTCCCCAAAAACTATTTGTAAAAAATACCTACAATACTCATTCAAATTTCCCTTTTACCCATGTATGTTCACTCTCACATTCCCTAGTGTTTATTGTACTTAGCCTCATGCTCTCAGTAACTATGTGAATTAACGTTTGACACCAACCCTCTTACACATATTCAATGATTGGGGATTTGATACACTCAAAAGGAAAGTAGAAGGTTCATACAAAACAATAATTTTAGAAAGTGGGCTAGGATTAATACCCATGAATAATTCCCCCTTGGACCCCCCTATTGTGTAAACTTAGCTCCCATGACTCTGTCCATGTTCGTCTGTAGTCGATGATACATTTATTATTATTATTTTTTATATACATTGTTTACATATTACATTGCTTGTATTGCAACTATATATCATATTTTCATTATACATTACTAGATCGAACATTAAAAATGAAGATGTTACATTCCCCTCCGCCTACAATTTGCACCATCCTCAATGCACAACATCATTTTTGGTTCGATGTTTAAGAACTAGGGTTCGAAAGGATTTACCAACAAATACCCCATTAGATCCAACATATTCAATATTCAAGGACTGAATAATGTCTTGCCCGAGACATAATGAGAATCACAGAGACCGAATGTTTGTGCATTGCATGAAGGAATAATACAAATGTGAAACACTTAGATCAAGGCTACACATTAGATTCTATCCATTCATATAAGTAAAATGCGGTCTAACATATATAACAAGAATTCATTCATAATAGAGCACATGATGGGAAGTATCAACCCGAGCCTCATGACTTCATTAATTAATCATATATAGACATTCAGATACAAAAAGTGTCATAGCCTACTCAAAGACTCATTAAGCTTGAACCAGAGACTAGAGACTCATATCTCGATCTGCATTCTCTCTCATATTGTATTTACAACTCTCCAATTACAATGAAGAACTCAAATCAAACCAACAAAGAGTAACTAAAGGTAACCATTACTAGTCCGCGTGCATTCTTTTTATCTCTACAAAAGCATGACAATCATAAAACAATATGCTAGCTCACTAACAAAATCAAGCATGACTACTCATTTGGTTACAAAACAATTATTAATCATTATAACTGATCATGACTGGATATGCATAAGATTTCTTACAAGTCTTTGTGCGACGCCAGATTTGGCAAGCGTGTTGCACATTGATTGGTGCAGGCACAATAGAAAATAGTTGGCGTGTGCTGAGAATTGGCATTGTGTGATGCAAAAATTGTGGTATGCATGGTGTGAAAAACTTATGGTGCATGGGTGTTCTTACTAAAACCTTGTGCCAATATTCCCCCAACGCTATTAGTTGGCTCATCCTTGATCCAACGAAATTCATTGCAGTGTGACGAAGGTGATGGATGACACCTTCTGCATGAGCTTGGTAATGAAGTTTTGGAACTTGGATTTGAACTCATAACAAATATGTAGTAGTTCCTTCATGTTGTGGAAAAATGTATTGACCTCTATTGGTGTGATCGACTGAGATGTAGGATTTATCTGTGCACCCAACTCTATCACCGGGGCTCCCTTTGCATGTACATCTATGAGTGTGTAGTGGTGTTTTTGGGCCTGTTATTGTGCCTCCAACAAAATGGATGGAAATGTCTATTGCTTGACTTGAGAATATGCAATCTGTCCGTGGAGGTAGAATATATCCGCCATGGCCTCCTTGCGCGCTGCAAGTTGAAAGGAGGCCAACACATGCTTCTTGTTGTTGATATGAGCCTCGCTTTCACGTATGTGGTCTTAAATTATGCTAATTTTGGGGGAATTATATAGGTGGCTCCAAAGATGGAAGTTGTAGTCAGATACCCTCGAGAAGCCTACCACTTGCACTTGTCCTTGGTGCAATATCTTTTCTGCCACATCAATTTTTTTTTGCAACTTCACCTACTTTGATGGTGGGGTGCTCTTCAGTTTTTCTTAAAGCTCCACATCCTATGCCTGCATTTGTTGGACAACTTATTTCACCTAAGTTTATTTTATGATGAGAGGTTAGAAGTTTCTTCAACCATACTGGTAACTTGTGTGTATAATTCATCCATTGCGTTGATAAAAAATGTGCGTGCAATCACCTCCACTTCATAGCACCATTGGACTTCCTTATGTGAAGCCATCTCCTGCACATGTATTTGTTGCATATCTGAATAAGATTGATTTTGTGCGCACTTCCTATCATCCCACTCATTTATTATCTTGGCCATGAATACTTGCAAGTCATGTGAAGGTACTTGTACCAAGTCCATCTCCACATAAGGAAATGACAAGTCCAACTCCACATAAGGAAATGATAGAGGCTATAAAATAGTGGATGCCTTGAAGGATATCAAGGATAAGGGTTTAGCTGCACGACTCACTTCTATGTACTGAGGCACGGTGATGTAGCACCAATGGTACTACCTGTGACCATTTTTCTTGGGACTTCGGGTTGGTACTTGGAGTTTCTACTTGTGGTCCCTTCACTAATGGGTAACAACTACCTAATGGGCCTTAAAAAGTGGATCCCTTTACATTAAATAAATATACACCATTATCCAATGGAACTTATTCAAAGAGGATGGCCTCATACAACAATTAACTAATTCCTAGGTATCCTAACATAGGGAGGTTAGGGTAGGACCCTAACATGCTCACCCCCTTCTAAAGCAATGTTCTCCTCAAGGATGAAGATGAGGAAATTTCTGCAAGATCATGGTTGGTTTCCATGTGGAATCTTTAGGTGGCATGTCTTTCCACTAGATTGATACTTCAATGATTGTGCAATGGTGCAATTGATGCTCTGTGGTATATAATATGGATTTTAGATGAAGCTGAATGTAGTCTTATTACTCAAGTTCGTGTAACATGGATTGCACCTTGCACTTTGATCCCAAAACCTTCTTTATACAAAACACATGAAATATTGGATAAATCTTGGAGTGGGCTAGAAGAGCCAGTTTGTCGATCACTTGTCCAATTAATTGGATGATGTTATAGGGTCCATAAAACTTGGGTGCTAAATTCTGAGGCATTTTTTCATTAGGTGATGTTTGTTTATAGGTTTGAAGGTGGAGAAACACTTGGTCCCCTATTGCAAAAGAACTTTTGGAGCGATGTTGGTCCATTTATTTCTTCATTCTATTTTGAGAAATAACCAAATTATCTTTTAGTACGTGGAGAATGGCTTCTGTAGTGTGGAGTGTGTGATCCACTACCTGAACCTTAGAAGCACATAGTAAATATGAAGTGAACAACAATGGTTTTTGGCCATGAACTACTTCATATGGGGACATTTTGGTAGCTCCATGATAAGAGGTCATGTACCACGATTATGCGAGGGGAAGCCACTATGCCCATTGGTGTGATTTTTCCAAATCAAAGAATCTCAAATATGTTTGTAGGCACTTGTTTCAACTTCAATTTGAACATATATTTGGGGGTGATATGTAGTGATCATTTTTGGTTGGGTGCCATGTAGTTTAAACAACTTTTACCAAAAATTTCTTGTGAATGTAGGGTCATGATTTGATACAATGGAAGTTGGTATGCCATGTAATTTAAAAATATGATCAAGGAGGAATTGGAAAACTAAGGAGGAGGTAAATGGATGTGACATGGCACAAAAATGATCATATTTGGAGAGATGGTTGACCACCATGATCATGGATTTGTTTCCCACCCTTGAAAGTCCCACTATAAAATCCATAGCGATGTTGGCTTGTATGTGTGTTGGGATCGATAGTGGTTGCAATGCCCTTGGAATCTTTAGTGTCTCCCCTTTATTTTTTTGACATGTGTCATAGGTTGCCACAAAATATTATATGTAATATTTAATGCCCTCCCAAAAGAACAAGCACTTAGTTCATTTATATGTTTTATGAAATCTAGAGTGACTGGCTGTAGGCGATGAATGAAATTCCTCTAAGATTCTTTGTTTTAAGGAAGAATTCTTTACTATAAAAATGGATCCTTTATATCACCATGTATATAGTTGCCATGTATACCCCTTAGGAGGGTTTGGATCTTCCTGAGGCATGTGGATGAGTTGAATAATAGTGTTATTTACCGACAATTCTTTATGGGATTCCTCAAGACAACCTAGAATGGATAAAGATATGGCGAAGAGGGATCCATCTTCCTCAAATTGTCAGGATAAGGCATAAACTAGCACATTTTATTTTCCTTTCTTATAGATAATATCATAGTCATACCCTAGTATCTTGGTGGCCTACTTATGTTGCTATGGTGATGATAACCTTTATTCAAGAAAGTACTTCAGATTAAGATGGTCAATCTTGATCCATAAATATCACCCGATTAGGTATGAACATAAGGTATCTACTGCATGTGGGATGGCCATCATCGCCTTCTCATATGTGGATTTACCCAAATTGTGGTCACATAAATACTTATTCGTGAATTCCAAAGAGTTTCCTTCTTGCATCAATACTACTCCAAGGACTTTGCTTAAGGCATCACATTCTAAGACAAAATTCTTAGTAAAATATGGCACAACTAATACTGGAGTTGTGCACATGGAATCCTTTAAATATGAGAAGGCCTGTTTAGTAGCCTCATTCCAAATAAAGGAATTGTTTTTTAGTAGCGAGGTTAAGGGAGCAACACATTTTCCATAATTTTTGACAAACTTCTTATAGTAGCCTACAAGTTATAAGAATCCTTGGAAGCTCTTCAGGGTTTTGGGACGGGGCAAATATTGCATAGCTGTGACTTTCTCAGGATCAACTCATACTCCCTCCTAGCTTACAATGTAACCCAAGTATTCAACTTATGAAGCCCCCAAAGAAAATTTGAAGCATTTTATGAATATCTAGTGATCCTAAAGGAGTTGTAGTTCTCTATCAACATAATCTATGTGGTATTCCCATGTTTTGTTGTAGATTAGAATATCATTAAAGGATACTAGAACAAAATTGATAGGAATTGGTGAAATATCTTGTTCACAAGGATATTCAAGGTTGATGGAGCATTGCAAAGGCCAAAATGCATCACTAAAAACTCATAATGAACTTCATGTGTATGAAAGTGGTATGAGGGATGTCTACCTCTTTCATCCCGATCTAGTGGTAGTCGGAATGATGGTCAAGTTTAGTGAAAAAATTGGATCCATGAAGTTCATCCAAGAGGTGATCAATAATTGGGATAGGAAATTTATCCTTGATGGTCAAATTATTGAGAGCCCAAAAATTAGGAAACATATGCCAAGTACCTTGTTTCTTTAATACCATGACCATTGGTGATGAGTATGAGCTAGTACTAGGATGTCTGACTCCTACCTCTAACAATTCATGAATAATCTTTTCAATTTCATTTTTCTATGCAAAAGGGCGCTGATAAGGATGCACATTGGGTGGTTGAATACATGGAGTGAGGGGGATACCTTGGTTATGTTCCCCACGTGAAGGTGGTAAACCTTGTGATGTTTCAAATAGTTGTGTATGCTTAAAGAGAACCAACTACAAATTAGGGTGAATCTCTTGTGTAGTGGTGTCAACTAATTATATGGCATTAAACTATGCAATAACACCCTAGTGGCATTTGTTCAATAAATTCTCAATACGATGAGTCTAGGTGTTAATTTTAGGGGAACTAGATGTAATCCCCTTGATGGTATGTTTCTACCATTCCTACATGAATCTCATATATGATTATTTGAAATCCATGGTGACTAGTCCCAAAGTGCGTAACCATTTTTCCCCAAAAGCTGTATCACAATTTCCCATTTTAATAACAAACATGTGAGTTTTAAGATGATACTCACCGATTTAATTGTGGGTGCTTCCATTTTAAATCAACACAATTACTTTGCAGTGCTTGATGTAGCCAATCAATTTCATGGTTTGGGGTGACAAGAAAATTGATAGGGCATGGAGATAAATTTGGGGTTCCTCACATTGATCTTGCAAGGGGGATTCAACTTCCATGGGGGTGGTGTTGTATTCCAAAGATGGTTCTAGAGTATCTTCAACATGAATTTCCTCTAAGTAGTCATGTGGAGATACATCCATTTGAAATATTTTATTTATTTATTTATATTTGCACCCTTTGAAATATCACTCATCACAATTATAGAGAAGAAAGAGGCATTGGCATTCTTCCATCTCTTTGGGAGATAACTTGTAGATTCACACTGGCTGTGAGTTGGAGGAGCTAGGAGTAGTCACCATGGGGGAGTGGGATATAGGGTGAGTGGTGAAAAAAGGTTTCTTGGTTTGTGCACTGATCACTATCTCAACTTATTTATCTTTCTCACAAGCTTCCAACCATGTTTATGGGTGTTCCATCATGATGTGTTCTTTAATTGATTCCTTGAGATCACCAATGAAACAGTCTTTAAGAAAAAAAAAAGATTGGCCCTTTGCATGGATTTCCAATCGATCAAAGGAAGCAATATATTCCATAACTGTTCTTGTTTCACATAATTTTTCTAGGTGTCCCAAATGGTGAATGTCGTGTTCAAAATGATCATAAAGTGATTTCACAAACTGAGTCTAGGCAATGTAGCCGTTATAAGCCTTCCTATACCATTTCCACCACTGCCAATGAAAAATTTGTAGATAAAATGGAATGCCTAACAACAAACACATCATGGAAGCTGTAAGGTACTCAAATAGAAGGGAATGAGAACCCTCACCCAAGTCCTCAAGAAGATAGAATTTGGGGTCGCTCTGACACCCAAGAGTCACACTAGTTGGGAAAGTGGGAACCTTGGGTGTGTGAACACGCCAAGGGGATTTACCATGCATGAGGAGAAGCATGGGGCGAAAGCAACCCTGAGAAGGGGTGAAACACATAGGTTGGGGTACATCGACATGAGGAGAAAAGACTAGGTTGGGATGTGTCGGTCCTAAGGGACATGATGGTTGACAAGCACACATGTTTGTTTGGGCATATGGGTTCATGAAGGGGTGCGATGGTTTGTTTGGGTGCGTTGATTTGAGAAGGAGTGCGACACACCCAAAGGCTGTGATAGTTCGCAAAGGTGATGTTTGGAGTCAATATAAGAGCACAAGGCACACAACCAAGAAGACACAACAAGGAGAGCAAGATCAAAGTCAAGGTTTTGCAGTAGACTTGAACGAAGAGAGGAGAGCTCCCTCAAGGAGACAAGTCCCTCCACATGGGAGGAATTGTGCTACCTTGAGGTGATTCTATGGACAGAGTTAGGGTGACCTTCTTTGGGTTGAGTTTGGGGAAATATTTTCATAGGTATGGGTGAGGCATGTTATGAGACAGAACCACAGGTTTGTGTGAATTATTGTGACATAAAAGAGATGGTGAGTCTGTGGTGGGGGCATGTCTGAGGTGCATCATAGGAGTTGAGAAAGTTGTTACGACGAATGAGTCTCAGTGTGACAAATACATGTATGAGTGTCTTGGTGAGGTGAGGTGAGTCACGTGACTCTGCCCAAGTTGTAAACTGAGATCGTAGTGCTCATATTGTAATTGTTTTGCAATAATAAGACTTAGTTGGGTGTTAGGCACGTTTTGTGCCACTCACACTATATTTGTGTGTCTATTGTTTGTTTTGCAAGTGTTCTCTTCGTTTCATGGACATGTGCTTAAATGACTAAGTGTTAAGACTGTTAATAAATTGTCTAAGTATACCAGAGATTTGCACTAGAGTAGGAGTGTGACTCGCATGTATCCTAGAACCAAGTATGGGTATGATCTAGGTGAAGAGGTATAGTCCAGATGAAGTATCCTTGGTTTTTCCAAGCAACTAAGTGAGAAACATCATGGTGTTGCACACCCTCAAGAGGTGCATGATTGCAAGATTTAGGCAGGCATCCTGTGGGGACGTGATAGAAACCATAATATATACAAAAAAATAGTAGATAAAATGGAATGCCTAATAACAAACACATTAAGGAAAACATAATATATGCAAAAAACAATAATGAGTAGAAATATTGTATCAATTAAAACACTAAATACACAAAGTTTTGAATCCCATGTTGATGTTAAAGTAAATGTCATATTATAATGGTCAATTAAATATTATACATAGGCATTAATAAAGTCACTTGGACTTTAGGTTATTTTATGCTTTTATTATTTATTTCACCTTAGTGTGATTTTTGGTATATTCCACATTTATAAAGTGGATTGACTCAACCTGCTTGTAACTCTTTATATGAAAGTTTTTTCTTTCTCATTATCAATGTTATCTTGGTTCTCTTTATGTGTTTGTGTTATGATTATATGGTATCAAATCCATAGTATCTAATATCATTATATGGTATTAGAGCCCAACATTCTCGAAGCCATATCAAGAGTCTTGGGCCTTTGAAAGATAAGGTTTCCACTCTTATGACTTCAAAAACTTCAAAGCCATATCAAGAGTGTTGAGCTTTTGAAAGACAAGGTTTCCACTCTTGTGACTTCAATTGTTTAGGTACCATGGAGTCTGTGTGAGCATGAAGACCTAGGGACTTCTTTCAACAGATATAGATTGAGGGATTGCTAGCGTGGCACATAAAGGAGCCAAAAAGGTTTCAGGTCATTTGAAGCTAGGATCATTTCAAAATATTGTGGAGTATATTAAGTCTATTCTTACCTGTATTAATGCCAATATTTGTAGATCTACAAGAATTAGTGGTTGATCTACTGATTTTGAACATATCTAAGTAGATTGCATTAAGAGGATTTTGGAGTAGATTTATTCTTTTCTTGCTTGTATTGATGCCCAGATTTGTAGATCTGGAAGAATTGGTTGTTGATTTATTTTTCAGTGGATCTAAGTAGAAATTGACCATCTTGGTGTTGGTTGCTAGCATATCTAACTATTCTAGATATTTTTGAGAGCATATATGATTGGATTTGTGTTTTTTTCAACTATTTAAGAGTAGATATATGGTTTATTGGGTTGTTTTAGAGAGTATTTGGAAAAATCTATGTCTTTTTTCACATATTTATAAAAAAATTGCATGTTTTTCAGTGACACGTCTCTGCTATAATAGTTTAGAGCTAGTATCTAGGTGTTCTTACTCTAGGATTGTAGATTGAGGGAGGGAAGAACATGTATATTTTTCTATTTGAATATATTAACTTTGCTTCTACAACAAAGATGAGCACCATCTAATTAATTCTAGCCATGCCAATGCAATTTTTCTAGAAGGTTCATTAGATGAACGTGAAGAGTACCTTCCTTAATGGAGATTTGGAGGAAGAGGTATACATGTATCAACCACATGGGGTTCAGTTTCTAGGAAGGAGCATCCTTGTAACACCCCAGGTTTTGAACCCCCATTTTAAATAATGTATTGTTGCAATGTTGAGAGGCCAGAGTGCCCAAACAATTATTAAAAGGCCAGTGTGCCCAAGACATGCAATGCTTTTTATCATTATAAGTAATAAATACATGGTTGACTGCTAGATGGAAAAGGACTAGAGTTATAGGGGGATATGATTCCACAAGAGAGGGGGCTTGAGGGGATAAGCGTTTATTCCTATTTTAATTACCCTTTTTCTCTAAGGAAGGGGATCGGTTACATGAGCTTCTTGGGGAAGGCCAGGAGGTTCTTGACTCCCCACGAGAGATACTTAAACCCATCCTTGGTTTGATTGTGGGGTTGATCGCTGGTCGTTGGTCCTGGGTTGTTGGTTGTTGGACTGATGGCTTGTTTGCTGATTTCCTGTACGTTCATTCATTTCCCTCACACACTTCAATGCACTCACTTACCCATCCATTGATCCATCCTCTCATGCGTCTTGGCTTGGAAAGGGGAAGGAACTGGTGAGAATTAGCCACGGGATAGTTGGCTGTAATGGTCGTTGGTGCAATCCAACCATGACTTGGGGCCTGCATGTCCGAGATGCGTTGGCCTGTGACTTGTTTTTCTCACAACTGCGAGTCCTGAGAGTTCCATCTTTGAGATTTGAGACCAACTGTGTTGGAGGCCCAAAAATAAAGGAGAGGGACTGCATGGCAGAGAAGGGTGGAGGTCCATTCTCTTGGGTGGTACAGGCTGGGTACAAGAAAGTTGGGTACTTGGATTGTTGTGGGTGTTGGGAAACCCGTGAGAGCTTGAGAGATGACTGGTTTGGGAACCCAAGTACACTCTGGAACCGTTCTTGTGGATTCATATCCTTGGCTCGGGGGTGACACTACTGTTGAGATTTGGAGCAGTGGTGTCTATGGTTGGGTGGAACGTCCTTGGTTTGCAACCAGTTGGTGACACATTTTTATAAAGATAAGTGCTCTCTGTTGTGATATTATTATCTGTGTATGAATGTATTCCGATGTGTATTTTAATTATGGTTTAACTAAATCCTAGATTATGCATGCTTGTTGGATATTGCTATGCATGTCACTAAATATTATATCTTATGCGTTCTTATTAATTAAAGAAGGTATTGGTAAGAGTAAGAAGTCCAAGGGTGGGCTTGAAGGTAGCATGCCCCAGCCTGTGGGTGGCTGGGGATGTGACAGAATGGTATCAGAGCTTCTGGTTGAAACACCGGGCCTGTATGGGCTAGGTCTGTTGGTCAGAGTCTCGTGGTTACAGATCAAACTTTGACCGTGAAGTTGAAAATCTCAAGAGGAATGACATTGCAGAATCTACGCAGGAGATAGAACGTCAGAGACCCATTGTAAGGGGTTCGAAGGATCGTGACCGTCCCCTTTGAATTTGGGAGCGATCGCCACTGTAGGATCGGGAGAGATCTGGGATCGTTGGATCTGAGGACATGTGAACAGGGGTTGTCCGATGAAAAGGAATCAAGGTTTAAGGTCACCACCGTCAGATCCCATTGGAGAGTGAGATCAACGCACATGAGGCATTGCGGGGAACCAAGTTGCGCGGGAAATAATTTCCCAAGGCGGTCCCACAATCCAAACCACGGTTTCACCAAGGGGTTATGTGTTAGCATCAGGAGAATTGCGGGGCAAAAAGTGGGTTACTCCAAACCGCTGATACGTGCCCCCATAAATTGAAAGGTAGTAAGTGATGTGACATGTTAGGGCTCAAACATCGAAGCTCCGTATAGCCGAAGTAGATCCTAACCGTTCGATTCAAGAGGACACACGACATAATCCCGTGTTCTTCGAGGAGGTTTGAAGTTTGAGATATCCAAAACCTGAAGACTTGAAAGGATCTCAGCCATTGATCTGTCGAGAGCCATGCATAGCCAGATCTAGGGCTTTGGATAAAAGCCAGTGGGGCAAGATAATTTTTGAAATTTGAGATTTCGAAGTCCGAAGACTCGAAGTAAGACTTAACCGTCATATTAAGGAGGACAAATGGTGCAGATCCATGGACTTTAGGTGAAGACCTAAAGTGAATCTTAGTCATTCGATCCAGGAGGACACATGGCGACAGATTGGCTAGTTCGTAATTCAGAGTTCGGGAGAATTGGAAGTGTGCTAGTATGGAAACTCCCGAAGTTACGAAGCCCGAAGGGTCGAAGTGATGGGGCACGATGACATCACCTAGAGGTGATGTGGATCCTAGAATTCCTAAAGTGACGTGGCTTGCAGACGTCACTTGGGATGACATGGGCACATGGGATGTGTGCCACGTGTCAGTAAGTTTTTAGCATTTGGAGTATTGAAAAGTCAGTGAGAATGTGACACATGTCACCTGTCGATTGGGCCATGTGTCTGCTTCCAATATTTCTCCATGTGGCAATGGATCGTGCAGTCCGGAGACTGGGCACTTCGGAGGGGAAATATGTGATAGGTTGCATTGGGTCAAAAACTCCCGAAGGCCGGAGTACATATTGACCATTGATTCCAGAAGACACACGTCGAAAGATCGTCGACTTCGGGTGAAAGCACTCTGGGAGAAAGTGCAGGAGGAAAGTTTGAAACTTCTGAAGCCCAAAGAGCTGAAGTGATTCACAACCACTGATCTGTGGGAGGACACCCGTCGACAGATCATGAACTCTGGTAAAAGAGTTTTGGGAGGAGGCAAGCGAGGAAAGTTGAGACTCCCGAAGCGTGGAGTCCCAAAGTGGATCTCAATCGTTGATTGTGAAAGAGGACGAGGACCGTTGATCTGATCCTGGATGAAAGTTATGAAGTCCCGAAGCTCTGGACAAGCTCTTTTTTTCAGCTAAGAGCAGGGTAATGGCCGTGGTCATATGCATATTGAGAGCTGATGGAAGGAGGGCTAAGGGCCGAATTGGTTGTCTTCGAGACAAAAAAGTGCTAAGGAAGGATTTAGCCGTGGTTTCTAGTTGTGGTCACCTGGGAGGGTGGTTTGAAGGAAGCGCCTGCATAGGATGAGATTTTGTGTCGGTCAAGGATAATAGGACACTATTATTTTCGGAGAATGGGGATATGATCTCCATAAACAAAAAAAGAAAGAGACCTGTAACATGGTTTGGCAATTTTGTTTATCATATGCATAATTCTAAAAAAATGGTCGCTTGCACATTTTGCAGAATTAAGGGGTCTAAACACATCAGCTGAGGATGCGTATTGAGGAGATGGAAGAAGGCGAGGGATCCTCCAGTCATGATAAGGAGGTCGAAGGCCAGAATACCAGAGTTGGTAAAGCAGTGACAGAGTCCAATGGACGCAAGGGAAAAGAAGAGCAGGAAACAGTAAGAACCCTGAAGATGGAAGTGTAGAGCTACAAAGTGGACAATGAGATACTGATGAGAGAGAAAAGTCAGATAAATGCTCGAGTGTTGCAAAGATTAAATCAGTTGCAGAGACAAATGAAGAAGGGATCAAACTCAATACAAGAGGAAGAAGGCAGGTGCCATGAAAGAAGGGATGATCATGGAAGAGCTGGTTATTCTAGAAGTGCTAGCAGAGTTCATGGACACCACTCACCTCCTTAATCAGAAAGAAAGTTTTATGCATCGAAAGATCCCGTAAGTAGTCCAGAGGTGTCTCCTGTCAGACACCAAAGAAGGAAACAAGAGGTAGATAGTTTGCAAGGAGAGGTGAGGAAGCTCAAGCCACCTTCCTTTGAGGGTGAAAGAGAAAGGGAAGATAATGCTGAAGCATGGTTGCTTGGGCTCATGAGATATTTTCAATTGCATAACTATTTGTCCAACCTGGAAGCCAGGATTTCCACCTACCATTTACATGAGAAAGATGCAATGTGGTGGGACCAACTGAATCAAGTGGAACATGTTAATGAAAGTAGGATAACTTGGAAGCAGTTCAAATAGTACTTCTAGAAGGAGTACCTCTCAGAGAATTTCTATGACAAGAAAATGCAAGAGTTCTTTGAACTCAGTTTGGGAAGCATGACTATGGCAGAGTATGAGAAGAAGTTCTTGGGATTGTTAAAGTATGCCAGGTTCATTGGTGATGAGAAAGTGAAAATACAGAGATTTCTAAGTGGACTGCCAACCTTTTATAAGGAAAAGATCAAGTATGATGAACCCAAGACCTTGAATGAGGCCATTAGGAAGGATAAATACATGTATGAGCAAGGTCAGGGAAGAGAATACCTGCAAAAATCTTGGAAGGACAAGAAAAATGTGAATTCCAATCAGAGGAGGAAAGGATTAAAACCTTCCTTCAATAGGAATGAGCCTAATAGAAATCAACAAGATCAATATGCTAAGAGGGATTTCAAGAAGGAATATTCCTTGGGAAAAAGGGGAAGACCGCCAATCCAATGCTGGGGATGCAAGGAAGATCACTTATACAAGGATTTCCCACACAGAAAAGACAGAGTGAAGACTGTGCACAACATCCAAGAGGCTACAATAGTCGAATATATGGGAAGAATCTATGCATCTTTAGATGATCGACAAGCAGAGTACCAGTCCAATATGATCGAGGTGGAACGTAAGATCATAGATCAACCTGCTGCTATTTTTATTGATTCAGGAGCAATTCATTACTACATTGATCCTAAGATAGTGGATAGATTACATTTGGAGAAAAGTAATCTTGGGAAAGCAAGTTTGGTTCAGTTAGCCACTGGAACCAAAAGAAGAATCCATGATATGGTCAGAAGTTGTTCCATAAGTCTTAATGGCGTGAATACTAGTATTGATATAAATATCATACTATTGGGGTCTTATGATATTTTGATTGGAATGGATTGGTTGGACAAGCATCATGCTGTCCTAGATTTTCATAACAAGACATTTACATGTCTTGATGGAAATGGAAAACAGAGCACTGTGAAAGGATTTCCAAGACCCATCCCTATAAGGGAGATTTCAACCTTACATCTAAAAATATGTTTTAGGAAAGAATGTCAATTGTATGCAACTCATGTGGAAGAGCCAGATAATACAAAGGAGCAAAGCCTTGAGGATTTCTCGGTACTACAGGAATTTGAAGATGTATTCCAAGAAATACCTGGATTGCCACCAACAAGGGAGATAGATTTCTCAATTGATTTAGTGCCAGGAGCTGCCCCGATGTCAAAAATACCTTACATAATTGGCACACCAGAGTTAAAAGAATTGCAAATGCAGTTGGAGGAATTGTTGAAGAAAGGGTACATACATCCAAGTGTTTCACCTTGGGGAGCACCAATACTTTTTGTCAAAAAGAAGGATGGAACCTTGAGGTTGTGTATTGACTTCTGACAGCTGAACAAGTACACTATAAAGAACAAGTATCCTCTACCCCGAATTGATGACCTCTTTGATCAACTAAGAGGAGAATAAATATTTTCAAAAATTGACCTGAGGGGAGGATATCATTAGGTAAGAATCAAGGAAGAAAACATTCATAATACAACCTTTAGGACCAAGTATGGGCATTATGAATTTGTAGTGGTACCATTTGGACTGACCAATGCAACAACTGTATTCATGTGGTTAATGAATGGCATATTCAGGAATTATTTGGATAAGTTTGTCATAGTATTCCTGGATGACATACTTATCTATTCTAATTCTGAAGAGGAGCATGAACATCACTTAAGACTGGTATTGCAAGTACTGAGAGAACATCGGTTGTATGCCAAGTTGAGTAAGTGTTCTTTCTATCAAAAGAAGATCATTACCTGGGACACATTATTTCAGAGAATGACATAGCAGTAAATCCAGAGAAGATAGAAGCCATTAGAGGATGGCCAACACCCAGAAATGTGTTAGACGTTAGATATTTTATGGGATTAGCTGGCTATTATAGAAGGTTCATAGTAGGGTTATCTAAGATTGCTCATCTCATCACTTCTTTGCAAAAGAAGGGAACTAAATTTGAATGGAAACTCAAGTGTGAAAATAATTTTAATCCGTTGAAGGAATTACTTACTAGTGCACCTGTGTTAAAGATTGTTGACCAAAAGGAAATTTTTGTGGTATGTACAGACGCATGTAAGGAAGGACTTAGGGGAGTCCTCATGCAAAATGGACATGTCATTGGATATGATTCCATAAATCTTAAGGAACATGAGAGGAACTATGTCACACATGACTTGGAACTTGCTACCATTGTTCACACCTTGAGGATGTGGAGGCATTATCTCATGGGAAATAAATTCGAATTAAGGACAAACCACATTGGCCTGAAGTATCTTTTTGAACAACCGACCTTGAGTGCTAGGCAAACAAGATGGTTGGAATTTCTAAGTGAATATGACTTCGATATCAAGCATATCAAGTGAAAGGAGAATAAAGTTGCCGATGCACTTAGTAGAGGAGTGCATATCATGCATGCTACTACTGTCAGTATGCATCAGTCAAACTTGAAGAGTAAAATTTTAGATGGCCTTGTTACAGACCAACATTACCTACAGGTAAAGGAAAACTTACAGCAAGGATATGTATAGCAGAAAATAGAAGAGTATGAGATAAAGGAAGACAGACTACTCATGCCTAAAAATAGAATCTATGTTCCTAGTTTTGGAGAACTGAGGAATTTGGTACTGAAGGAAATGCATGATTTTCTTTATGTTGGACATCCCGGTTACCAAAAAATAATTACAACAGTAAGAAGCCAGTTCTTTTGGCCGGGAATGAAGAAGGATGTTGCTGATTACATCGATCGATGTGTGGAATATCAGAAGGTGAAGGCTGAGCATAGGCACCCAACGGGTTTGCTGCAACCATTGGCAATCCCATAGAAGAAATGGGAAGTGATCACCATGGATTTCATCACAGGATTACCCAGAAAGAATAAGCAACCTGATTCAATCATGGTGGTGGTTGACAAATTAACAAAGGCTTCTCATTTTTTGCCTGTGAAGACAATGCATACAACGACTAATATTGCAGAAATTTTCATGAAGGAAGTTGCTAGGTTGCATGGGATACCTAGGACAATTGTCTCAGACAAAGATACAAAGTTTGCCTCCAATTTTTGGAGGGGATTGTTTAAAGGATTTGGCACAAATCTAAACTTTAGCACAACGTATCATCCCGAGACAAATGGGCAAACAAAGAAGGTCAATTGAATAACTGAAGACATGCTGAGAATGTATGTGATGGATAAACCATCTAAGTGGGAAGATTACTTACACTTGGTTGAGTTTTCATATAATAATGGGTATCAAGCTTCATTGAGAGTGAGCCCATTTGAATCCTTGTACGGTAGGAAATGCGATACTCCAGTAAGTTGGGACAACCCAACAGATAGAGTGGTACTTGGGCCGGAGTTGCTCAAGGACATGGAAGACCAGGTGGTCAAGATCAAGAAGAATTTAAAGGCAGCTCAGGATAGACAAAAATTTTATGTAGACAAGAACATGAAAACTAGAGAATTTAAAGTAGGGGAGCATGTACTTTTGAAAGTGAATCCCAATAAAAGCTCTTTGAAATTGGGTAGTTATACAAAGATGGCAACCAGATTCTGTGGTCCATTTGAAATATTGGACAAAATAGGGCCAGTTGCATACATGCTTGCATTTCCTACTTCCATGAATGTGCATAATGTATTTCATGTCTCTTTACTAAAGAAATATGTACATGATCCTAACCATGTTATTGATTAGCGTCTGATTCAGGTAGAGAGAGGGGAAGAATTTTAGGTTTAGCCAATGCGGGTATTGGACATAAAAGTCAAAATGCTCCGGAATTGAGTTGTAGAGCTGGTAAAAGTTTAGTGGACCTGCTACGGTCCTGAAGATGCTACCTGGGATTATGAAGATGCCATGCGGGCAGAGTACCCGCATATTTTTGAATAAATTTGAGATTTTGATCTCTATTTTGTATATGCATTGAGGTTAGTGCCAAAATAAGGGGGAGGGGATGTAACACCCCAGGTTTTGAACCCCCATTTTAAATAATGTATTGTTGCAATGCTGAGAGGCCAGAGTGTCCAAACAATTATTAAAAGGCCAGTGTGCCCAATACATGCAATTTTTTTTATCATTATAAATAATAAATACATGGCTGGCTACTAGATAGACAAGGAATAGAGTTATAGGGGCTATGATTCCACAAGAGAGGGGGATTGAGGGGATAAGTTTTTATTCCTATTTTAATTACCCTTTTTGTCTAAGGAAGGGGATCGGTTACATGATCTTCTTGGGGAAGGCCAGGAGGTTCTTGATTCCCCATGAGAGATAATTAAACCCATCCTTGGTCTAATTGTGGGGTTGGTCGTTGGTTGTTGGTCGTGGGTCGTTGGTTGTTGGACTGATGGCTTGTTCGTTGATTTTCTATACGTTCATTCATTTCCCTCACACACTTCCATGCACTCACTTACCCATCCATTGATCCATCCTCACATGCGTCTTGGCTTGGAAATGGAAAGGAACTATTGAGAATTAGCCACGAGCCAGCCATGACCCGGGGCCTACATGTTTGAGATGCATTGGCCTGAGCCCTGTTTTTCTCACAACTGCGAGTCCTAAGAGTTCTAGCTTTGAGATTCCAGACCAACTGTGCTAGAGGCCCCAAAATAAAGGAGAGGGACTGCCTGAGGGACTGCGTGGAAGAGAAGGGTGGAGGTCCATTCTCTTGGGCGGTACAGGCTGGGTACAAGAGCGATGGGTACTTGGATTGTTGTGGGTGTTGGGAAACCTATGAGAGCTTGAGAGTTGACTGGTTTGGGAACCCAAGTACACTTTGGAACCATCCTTTTGGATTCATAGCCCTGGCTCGAGGGTGACACTGCTGTTGAGATTTGGAGCAGTGGTGTCTACGGTTGGGTGGAACGTCCTTGGTCTGCAGCCAGTTGGTGTCACCTTTTTATAAAGATAAGTGCTCTATGTTGTGATATTATTATTTGTGTATTAATGTATTCCTCTATGTATTTTAATTATTGTTTAACTAAATCCTAGATTATGCATGCTTGCTGGATATTGTTGTGCATGCTGCTAAATCATGTATCTTATGCATTCTTATTAATTAAAGAAGGTATCAGTAAGAGTACGAAGTCCAAGGGTGGGCTTGAAGGTAGCATGCCTTGGCTTGTGGGTGGCTGGGGATGTTACAATCCTGTTTGTAGACTTAAGAAGGCTCTATATGGCTTGAAGTAGGCACCTTGGGCATGGTACATTAAGAATGATAGGTACTTGAATGAACAAGGGTTCTGGTGGAGTCCTTTAGATTTCAATCGATATGCCAAAAGCATTGGTAATGATATCATTCTACTGGTAATTTATGTAGATGAAATCATTATTACAAGGAGAGAGAAAAGTGTTATTGAACATACTAAATCTAATATCAGTAAATATTTTGACATGAATGATCTAGGCCTCCTACATTATTGTGTAGGTGTAGAATTTTGGAAAACAAGCACCATCATTTTTGTTTCACAAACAAAATATTCCAGGAGTTTGCTTGACAAGTTTAGAATGATAGATTGCAAAATCTAAGTTACACCTATGGAGAAAGGGGTGAATCTTTCAACCAATACCAACTATAAGGTAGTTAATGAGTAAGTTTACATGCATATAATGGGGAGCTTGATATATCTTACAACCACTAGGCTTGATTTGAGTTACGTTGTGAGCTTCATTTCTAGATTTATGACAATGTCAAAGGTAGAGCATTGGACTACAACAAAGAGAGAGTTGTGATATGTGAAAGGGGAACTTGACTTTGGAATTTTGTATAGCAGAAGCAAAGACCCTAGGCTATGTGGGTTTATAGATTCATATTGGGAAAATTGTGCGGGTGATAGAATATCAACATCTGGATATGTTTTTAGCCTTAGCACAAGTGCAATAACATGGACCAACAAGAAGTAACATGTGGTATTCCTTTCATTGACAAAAGACGAATATTGAGGAGTAGTGAAAGGAGTATGTTTGGAAGTTTGGCTCAAGAGAATGATTTTAGACATGAAGATGCAATGGATAGAGCCAACACCCCTGCTTTGTGACAATCAAGGGGTGCTCAAACTAGCCAAGAATCCAGTCTTCCATGAGCATACCAGGTGTATTGAGATACATTACCACTTCATTAGATAGCTTGTAGAGGATGGATCTATTGAGCTATAGTACTATCCCATAGAGGAACAAAGTACATACATTTTCACCAAGTCTTTGGGTCTTGAAAATATGTAAAATTATGGGATAAGCATGGTGTAGTTAGTACATTAACCATTAATGGAGGGTGTTAAAGTAAATATCAAATTATTATGATCAATTAGATATTAGACATAGGCATTAATAAAATCACTGGAACTTTAGGCTATTTTATGATTTTATGCTTTATTTAACTTTAGTGTGATTTTTGGTATTTCCCACATTCATAAGTGGATTGACTCAACTAGTATGCAACTCTTTATAAGAAAGTTTTTGCTTTCTCATTATTGATGAAATGTTCATTCTCTTTATGTGTTCATGTTATCATTATAGTCATTGGCATCATACACGACTAATATATGTTCAATAGTATAATCCTTTTCTTCCAAGAAACATGTGTAAACTTCTTCCCATCAACAATTACTCTATTTCAAGATTCAATTTCAACGTAACAAATACTATTCATGATGTATTCACTTGCATAGAAAAGACATAGAAATTAGCGCAACAAATTTTTTTTACAACAACAAAAATGAGTTCATTTTGTCAGATATATATATCTACAACATGCAATTTTCATAATGAATATATAAGTTGTCCCATCACATTTATTTTAATAACAATTGAAATAATTGCAATGGAGAAAGAAATGTCTATTCACAATGACTATACCTTCATAATGATTGTGATTTCAATATCGACATCCATTCTTACTATTGAAGAAAACAACTAAGCCAATATATAGAGTTAGATAAATAGCATGAGATGACAATCAAATACACTGAAAAAACAAAACAATAATCGACTAGAATTGGACA
>ML852834.1:0-23552 GCA_009831015.1 Picea engelmannii | reverse complement strand
GACATTTATATAAAAAAATAATAAAACGTGTTACATATTGCTGAAAATTTAAAGAAACACACACACACACACACACACACACACACACACACATATATAAGTGAAATCTGATATCTTAAATTTGAGTAAGCGATTTATGTCATAGTCCATTATGAAAATGAAAAATCTAGGAACGCATAAAAGCAGGAGGAAAACTAGCCTTCCCGAATTAGAGCATAGACAGAACCCTCATTCCATACTTAGCCAGTTTTTGGATCGCGGGTTCTTGAGCTGGAGACCTGAAAAGCGGGTTTCTGTTGTTCCATGACCTTCAAATAGCATTGAGAGTTTCGTGATGTACAAATTGATAATGGGGCCTGCAGACTATTTGAATTTCAAGGGGCTCGTGTCCCAAAAATTTAACAGTCGGGAATTACTTTTCTTTACATAGGTTTTACACACGGTGGTGGACAAATGTACAAAAAATATAGTACCAATGTCTGTTACACAGGGTGGTGGACAGGAGGACCAAATGAATATCATTCCCGAATTAGTTTTCTTTAAAATAGGGGCTCGTGGATACAATAAATTGGAATGTATCATACTATAGGTTCTTGGAGAGCATAAATTGTACATAGCAAAAATGTAATTTTTTAAAGTAGATATTTACTTTTATACATACAAAATATGTGCTTTTATAGAGCATGTACGAAGCCTTCATTCTATATAGTGTGACGGAGCCCAGATTACATACTTAGGCAGTTTTTGGAGCGCTGGTTGTCGAGCTGGCGGACTGAAAATTGGAAAAAAATGAAACGTGTTACATATTCCTGGAAATTTAAAGAAACATATATATGTGTGAAATATGATATGTCGAATTTGAGTGAGTGATTTATGTCATACTTTATATTGAAAAAGAAAAAAAAGAGAATAGAGATAAAATAAACAGAATGACTTCACATTCAGCATAGCTGAAGATAAAAAATCCAGGAAGACATAAATATATAAGGAGACAAAAGAATAGTTTTATTTGGAATATATGAAAAAATAATAGTTTGTTACATATCGCTGGAAATGTAAATGTGTTTGTCATATAGATTGGGATTGAGGCTCCTGCGGACCATAACAGAAATATGTACAAGAAATAGGAGTGTGGAAAGAAGTTGGACACGCTAGAATGTAATACCTGAAAAGTAGAAATGCGAAGATTAGTTTTTGTCTATAGATTTCTACTCAGAAAAAGAATAATTGGATTGATAAAGAAAGGACTATCACTATACACTTATAGGGATGGTACATATAAGTAATTTTTGTGTTTGGTTGGTCACGCCTTTCCCTGCTGGTTTTTGTGGGCAACCTGCTTCAATAACTGGATTGATACACAGAGGATTTATGCATTTGCCTGTTGGATTTCGTGGTTGATCCACTTCAAGTTATCTTCAATATAGCTTCTCAAGGGGGCGGCGTTGATGTCATTGCGGATTTGAATGTTGAAAACTTCATTTTCTAATTCGCTTAGATCAATTGAAAGTTTACACAGACCTTCATGAATGTCTCCATTCTGTAGCGAATACTCGACTAGCCAGTTGTCCACCTCTTCTTCATCATATTCAACAATTCTATAAAAAATTTCTAAAGACAAGGCCTTCAAATTATCAACTTGTTGATCAAAAACTTGCTTGGTTAACGTCAGCGAGTTGAGGATTAAGCTAGGGTCCTGGAAGCCGTTTTTCTTTCCTGCTAAGTCTATTTTGGTGAGTTTTGTGAATAATGTTTCTTTCTTTGATATTGCTTACTCACACGATTGCATAATTAGGTACAGGTTCTTCACTTTCTGTTTCCAACATGCTTCTAATTGAGTGAGCCTTTTTTTGGACGAGAGATCATGTTGTCTTCTTCTCGTCTCTGGCATGTTGTTGACATGAAAGGCGAAAGGGATGACCGAGTGCACATAGAAAGTTTCTTCATTCTTTAAATCCGTCTGCAGAAGTAGGAGCAAGTTATGTGCCTTGCTCCCCAAGGAATCCATATTCTGTGATGTTTCCCAGGCCTTGGCAATCAGTTCTATTATTTTGTTGATATTTTTCTCGACATATCGTCTACAAGATGCGAGGAAGTTGGAGGACCCTTTTAGATTTGTTGCAGGGGTGCACGTAGTCACGGGAATGACTATTTCCAAGGAACTGCCAAGCAATGGCATAGGAAACAAAGCTTCCTCTAATTCCTTAATCTGGTTCTTTAGTCTGGCATTTTTGGCTTCAATGACTCCAACGGAATCATGAAGAGCATCTCCGATTGTCCTGTGAAGTTCAGAGATTTTGGATGTGTGCATATTGTCCAGGTCAAGTTCTGAACGATGTTTTCTTTTCTTATTTTTTACATTTCTTTTTTCAATGATTAATTTTTTTGATTCGGTTTCAAAAACAATGCTCTGGAATACTAAGGATTCATCTTCGTAAAAAATTTCAGTAGCAACCATGTCCATTAAGCAGGCATGCTGAATTGTGTGTGTGGGTTGATCAAGGTTGCAGAATATGCTTTCCAGATCAGCGTCAAGATCCATGTTTTGAGGTAAATTTTGGGCTGCTCCGCCTCCCCTACAATTCCTTTTCCGTTCTTTTTCACGGGAAGCTCTTGAGGAAAATGTTCACTGTATCTCTACAAAACTGCTATCGAGCTGTTGAAAGTAGTTTATCAAAAGGTTGGCTGGCTCCAGACGCTGTTTGAAATGAAGAAATGGAGGGGACAATATAACCCCCCGCAAACATTGCTTCAATGCGTGCGGATGGAAAATATCCTCCTTAATGACAATATCTATGCATGTTGTATGGTGACCTGTTAGAAGTAAAGCGTACTTATTGCAAACTTAGAAGTGTGAAGGTGAGGGTTACGACCAACAACATTTAAGGATAGGAGGTTTCGTGAACGAACCAAGCTGGCGGGGTGCAAATGACATTGCATGGTATTTGAAATTAACACTGGGAAGCAATTGGAGGTTTCGTGAAGGAATCAATCTAGCGGCGTGTGAATGACATTACATGGCATTGAAATTAAAACTGGGAAGGGAGAAGAAAATGCTTCGCAAAAATTGCATTAGTGGAAAAACTTCTCGAGCCTTACGCGCATCAATGACAGCTTAGATGGTAGCTGCATGATGCCTGTTAGCATTAAAGATTTATAAAGAAGACACACACACACACACACACACACACACACACACACACACACATATAAACAATAATTTTTATCATGCACACATGCGAAGGTAACGACCACGGGGAAGAACAAGCAAGGAAGGAATGGCCAAGTCTGAAAGTGCATGGTTCGGGATCGCAGGTTCTCGAGCGGGCGGGTTCAAAAGAAGGCCTCTATTGTTCGGTGTTCTACAAGTAGCACACAAATTTCCGCGATATACACATTGAGAAGTGGACTTGCGAGATGGACGAGATTTGATAGACCATCTACAGTGTTTGGATCGCGGGTTCTCGCGCTGGAGGGGTAAAAAACGACGCTCTATTGTTCGATGCCTTGAAAATATCTTATGATAATAAATTGAGAAGCGTATTTGCGAGGTGACCGACTCAACATTCTACTCCAGGGCTGGTGGGCTCCCACAAACAAGCAATACATATTTGCAGGCTGTACATTGGGTCGATTTTTGCCATATAGAAATTGCGTTCTCGGGCTGGCGGGTTCAAAATTGCCTAAGCAAAGCAAAGGGCTCCGTCCGACTCCCACTGCACATTTCATAATTCACGTGCAACACCAAATCTGTGATTACTAGATCAATGTGTGTAGAAACGAGGCAAAAGTAAATATGTGCCTTTATAAAGTATGTACATGAGATTTTATAGATCACGTACCGATATCACATTCCATACTTGTGGGTTCTTGGACGAGAGGGGTCAAAAAATAGGCCTCTATTGTTCCGTGTTTTACAAATAGCACATACAGTTCCGCGATATACAAATTGACAAGCAGACTTGCTGGGTGGCTGAGAATTTATAGAGCATGTACAGTTTGTGCATCGCACGTTGTCGGGTTGGCAGGGTTAGAAACATGTCTCTATTGTTCGGTGCCCTACAAATTTCTTATGATGCACAGATACCTTATTCCAAACTTAGCCACTTATTTGGATCGCGCACTTGCGAGCTGCACACTGTGCCTCTAATGTTCTGTGTCCTGCAAATAGCAATTATAGTTGGGCGATATACATATTGACAAATGGACTTGCGGGTTGAGTGTCTCAACATTACAGTTTTGCTGGATGGCGGACGTGCAACGTAGTGGCTTCTCGACGCTTTAAAAAAAAAAAAAAAACCAGACCTGTAAACAAGTTTGACAAATTCAGAGAAAGTAAAGGAAAAACTATTTATTATGGAACACAGGCAGAAAAAGAATGCACCTTTGCATTGATTCGTGTACATCTCTGGGTAGGAGTTCTTTGCGCCTTCTAGTTTTCCTTTCTGTTTCTATCAACAAAAGTACAAAACAAAAGAGATATGAACATAAGCTCAGATGTTAAGAAAAAGACAACTACTATGAATAAGATGAATAGAGTCACAAATAATTTTTTTGAGGTTGTACCTTATTTTTTCTTTTTTTGTACAATGTATATTTTATAGTTAGAGTAGAAGACTGTTTGTATGCTCACCAGAACTCTATGTGTAGAAATCAAGGATACAGATATGCTTTGAAACATATAAATATGAGTTTGCAATAAGTTTGTCATAATTCAAGTGCAATACCAATTGTATCGTGATTAGACCAATATGTGTCTAAGACAAACATATTGTATTGAGAAATGGGCACATTGGACCAAACATGGTCAATAAGTGCATTTTGCAGATGGGCTGTGTTGTTCAGAAGAAACCGCAGACTGTATTTGCACATGTAGTTTTGCAATTCTTTTGTTCTGCCAGTATTTTGTAGCATGTCAATATTGAAGTCTCCTACAAGTACAATGGATCCGTTCAGATGGAAATGGTCCAATGCATTGGAAATAACATTTACTATGTTGGAGAATGCTGCATGGGGAGCAGCGTACAGATTTAGTATTGCAACTTCTGTTCCATGAGAATTTTTTTTGGCAAGCACCAGTTCAACATTCTTTTCTTCGATATGTATGTGGTCCAAAATTGGTACATGTTTTTTCACCAGTATCATCACCCCATGTGTAATGTAACTTGATATGCAATTGTGATTTGGGAATTGTTTGTTCTGTATGCATAATGCCATGTGTGTTTCCCGCAAGCACAGAATATCAGATTGCATTAAATCATAGTCATTCAGTATATAATCCATGTGTGCATTTAAGCTGTGTGTGGTAAGCGAGAGTATTGATACAAATGAATTTGTTTGTATGGATTGGTAATCATAATGCAGTTGTCATTTTGCGGTGGTCCTCAGTCGTTCCATATCAATATCAACTTTTTGTTTCACTCTGAAGTTATCTTTTGTCAGAGTACTTAGTAAATACAAGGAGTCTATGCTTCTGACACGAGACAGTGTTGTGTATACAAGTCCATGTATCCGAATTCCAGCAGGCTGAAATGCAACATTATCAAGTGTTAGTCCTTGTGATATGTGGACTGTACGTGCACATGCAAGTTTAATCGGAAACTGTTTGTGAATCTTCAGTCGACCTGTCTTTGCTGATGTCGATACTAGCTTTGATATTCGCAAAATAGGAGTCCAATCGCTTGCAGTGTTTGAATTATATAGATAAGACAATTTGCTTGCTTGTCGCCTGCCTATATGTGGTTCATGGAACTTAATCCAAAGGACATCTACTTTTTCTGTCTTCGTATAGCCTTTCAGTATTCCATCTGCACCATTCACCAAGCCATCCTGTGAATCATAGTTACAGGCATATATTTCAACTAGCATTTCTAATTTTAGTGCAAGGTGCAAAGGTAAAGCGACTGGATGTTCATGATGTGGAACATTTCCATGGTTGTCTTCTTCCAAGTCAATCGAATTGATGATGATATCATCGCCAGGCATGAGAGACAACATGTGGCTATTATGCTTTGCAACATCCTTATTTCTGTAGAACAGGTAAGGGAACGTTGGATCTGTTGGTGCAGGATGTAAGCACCTCGAATTGATATAGGTCAAGTCATCATATGTTTGGCTATTTGTGTGCATTCTATTCAAAATTGCAATGAATGTTTCATCTGTCTGGCGCATTGTAGTATGCAACTCAAAGCATTTAATATTGTCTCTCCATAAGTCATGGGTCACTGTTTCCATGTTAACGATAGGTTGTTCAAATATCAAAGAATCTTGGAAGCGCTATGCCTGGTAAAGATCGCCACAGAAGATCATGTCAATGTTTCCAAAGTATTTGGTTTGCACATGTTTTATGCTTCTTAGATGACTGTCAATGGAATACAATAACTGACTGCCAATCAAAGATGCTTCATCTATAAAGACAAGTTGGAGTTCCTCGTAAAGCTTAGATAATGTATCCAACATTTCCTTGCTAAGTGGAAGAAACTGTGACTTGTTAAAAGGCATTACAAATGCAGAGTGGACTGTTGTTCTACCAACATTGTATGCAACTTTTCCTGTGTATGCAACTATTAGGCCCTTTGGTTTCATAGGATTAGAGCAATTATTTGAATCATAGATTCGTATAAGCATTTGGAACAATGCTTTAGCTGTGAATGTCTTGCATGTTCCTACTCTGCCTGTAAGGAACACATGCACATGACTGTTCATGTTCAACCATTTTTTAAGGGCAATGTCCTTTACAATTGTTTGTTGTTCGCGATTCAACAGATGTCTTATTCTGTGGTATTCATTATTTTCAATTAGGAAAGGATGTTTTGTAACTTGAAAACCAAGGTTGATACGTTTTTCACTTTCAGCCGCTGGAGGACGAGGAAAATCTGCTTGTAAGTCATATGACTCGGAAGGAGTTCTGGTTGTTTTTGGGTTTTGAATGTTTCACCATGATCGCCACGATTTTCTAGGTCATTAAGTGCAACTTCTAGATCGCCTCATGTTGGATTAACATTGTAGGTAAATCTAGCTTCATTAATATGCGTTATAGTCTCAAAGGCAACATACGTAGCCTCCCATGTAGAGAAATTGTGTATTAATGTCTCTTCGTTTTCATGGAACGGAACGTACAACAACAATTTTTCTCTAAAATAGTTTTCATAGTCACAATGTTTATTGTATTTGACAAACCGTATAACAAAGGTTTTTTTTCTTTTTGATATGGGTGTCCCAACTTTTTTGTAATGCGATACAAATTCTGCTAAGCAGATATGCCTAATAGGAGATGGGTGCTGGATGTAATAATCAATAATAGAGTGACATATGACGTCCTCTGAATTGTTAGGTTCTTGTTTCAGCAGAACCGGTGGTTTAAGCATAAATGTGTGTTTTTCAAGTGGAGATGTGTTTATGAAGACACATTTTCTTGAACTACAAGTGAGGGGCAAAGAAAGGGAAATGTGAACTGCTTGCTGAGAAGACATTTGTTGAAGATTAAGCAATGTATTTCCAAGGGTGCGTATCATTTGTATGGCATCAATATGACTTCTTTTGTGTTCTTTGCATATTTTTCTAAATGCAGATGTCATAGATTTGTCAATCTTCGTCATATGCATTCATCACGTACTGTGCATCTGTATTTTCTTTCCACATAACTGGCATGTCCTTGGAGAAACTGTTGTTCCAAATATGGGAGAGTTTTCGTTTAAGGAAAAGTGTTGGTTGCCTAAGAATTATTTGTATGGCTTGGATGTACTCATCTTATGATAGATTTACCTGTGTCAAGAAGGCATCAAAGCTCATCATTTCGTCAAATCCTCCTTGTTCTAGAAATGCAAACAAGGATTTAGATTTCTCAACAACAACACTGTCCTCTAAACTATTTGGATCTATGATTATTGTAGCTCTCATTGGCGGAATGGGAAAGTTGTATCTGCAATGTGAGCTTTTTCGTTTTCTACAACTTCTTGTATGGTAATGTCTATGGAATTTCGCAAGGTCTAGTTCCAAATGATCTGTATTGCATGTTATGTATTTATCCACAAATTGTTCGATCTCTGAATTCTTACCATCTCCATAGACCGGTGCACCCTCTATCCACAAGAATGCGTGGTTATGCTCATTTCCCCTATTTTGGAATTCAATCACAAAAAAGTAGTCCGATATTTTTCCGAAAAACATTTCATCATGGCATATCAATTGTCTCAAAGCATTTATTCTATGTCTATAGTATCGAGTACATGTCACCAGGTCTTTTCTTATGAAGTAGTCAATGTCGTTATTTTCCAGTGTATCGTTTTTTTTTTTTTATGTTTCCTGTTACTATGCAGGTCAGAAACGATAGCCCCCAATGGATCCCAACAATGCTCTGCACTTGTTAATGTGATGGAAAATGTTGGCGGCCCCAATTGCCAGATCATTGCAATTTTATTTGTTTTGTTTGTTTTGTTGCAAATAGTCAGGAGAGGTGCGGATGATCTTGAAATCTATGTATCCAATATCAGATTTCAGATTTTTTTCTAGGTTTACTTTATACTTCACATCCCTGGCCAACAACTTTCTTCCTTGTAACTAGCCTTTTCTTATTTGGACCCACATGCAGGACATAACTTGCTCTATTATTATGCGCATTGTTTTGAAAAACAAATTTGTTATGTGACAGGAGAAGTAACCGTTTGAATGTAGTAGCTCCCATTGGACTATTTTATGATAACGAAATCATTCTGTAATATCAGTGCCACGTGGATCTCCGTAGAACAGTGTTGGAAAGTTCATTTCATCAGCGAATTTGTCCTTGAATATTCCAAGTGGACGCTACCCCTCGCCAGGTGCGATTTCGACAATTTTGTCTTGCAAGTCATGAATGCACTGTGAATCAGTGAATCCATGGACCAATGTTTTAGCAGGTGTTTCAGTCTCCGATTCATCACTTGTATCAGAATCACTAGGATTTTCGAGAGTCTCTGCAGAGTTTCCATGTTCTTCTGCGAGAAAACTGTTCCAGTTGGCATTTATATAAATGTTCTCTGCTTTGTACAGGGCCCTGGAACATAATTCCTTTAATGCTTTCATAACATCATGCACACGCACTTTGCCTGTCGGATACACATTTTTGCATTGCAAGCATCTTTTCAGAGCCACAACGATTGTAATTGTATTGTTAATGAACTGTGGCAACGCTTTTTGCACAACATCTAGCTGAACAAGCACATTAATAATTGATCATGTTAGGCCCATCTGGGGTCGCTTATAGCCCCAAGGTATGATTTGAGAAAATGCAATTCGCAGAGAGACAAGTCTCTCCTCAAGTTCCGTAAGTGCACTTACATCTGCTAGTGGTGTATTACATCTTATTCGGTCAGGGGTTGCAAACTGTGGCAGTTTTCCATTTTCAAGCGATCGTTTGCATGGAAAACAAACTTTCTCACTGGAAAATGGTTTATTGTGGGCTGTCAGCCGGAGGTATTCTGCTTGCAAATCAAGCGTGAAAGACTTACTATTTTTTGAAAAATTCAATTGTTCACAAATTGCACATGCAATGGAAGGAGTGTCTTTCATTTGTTTCATGTAGGTCTGTCTTGCATTTTTTTTTCACAGGGAAGTATGGGTAGAAACTGTTTCCTATTTTTCATTTACACCACGAACTGCTATAGTTGCATGACCATTCTGGGATATGCAAGCGCACATGTTTATGTTCTGTTCTGCACGAACAAATTTCTTTACATTGTCATATGTGAGTTTCTCTCTAAAAGGAAGTGTAGCAATGTATTTTTTTCTCTCGCGCACGACCTTTTTCAAGTTATGGTAACTTACTCTACGTTTCTTGCCCAAGGGCGGGATGACCTGGTGGCAATTGGGATGAATTTCACTCTCACCCTGTTTCTCAGAAACTATTTTACGTTTTTTGTTCAAGGCCTCTATTTTCTTATCAGAAGTTGGACGAATTTGACGAATAATTTTTTTCAAATTGTGATAACTTACTCTATGTTTTTTGTTTAAGCCCTCTATGGCTTCATCACAACTGAAATGAATTCTACGCATGTTTTTTTTGTTCAAGCCCTGTCTTCCCATATCGCAACCGAGAGGACTCTTGTTTTGACTAAAAAACATTCCACGCATATGCAGATTCGATGCCGTTTGGGTGACATGCACACTGAACCCTGAACTACCAATATCACCAAGCAAAGGTTCATAATGGATATGTGTTGTATCTGTTTTCAACGACATGATGTGAATTTTTCGATCGTAATTTGAATCGGTAACCAAGGAATGGACAGTGCCAGCTGGCGAGGCCGACCAAACCTGGATCTTCACCTTGAATACCATAGACAACCATTTCAAACAGAATCTGCAACCCTCCATATTCCCTTCTTCATATGGAAGCGCCATGTTCACAAGGTATTCCTGCCAACTTCCAACTACCGACATATTTTCCACGAGATATGGGCAAAGGTGCTGATGCAAGCACCTAAAAGCCTATTCGTTGCTGCCTATAATCCCATTGCAGAAGGACTGCACAGTGTAAAGACGCAACGAATGAACATCGAACTCGGCTACTACCAAACAACAAATTGCATTAAACAAACTATCTCCACAGCTAGACACAACATTTGTTGCCATTTGTAAACCATAGCAATCTATGCCATCCAAAATTTGTTTCCATTGCGTTTGACGGTCTTTTCAAATAACGAAAAAGTAGATACGAGGACCTTCTATATTGCATATGGACATTTTTCTGTACAACAGTGGTTCATAATGGCCACTGAGGGCATTGACATCATGGAACAAGATTATGAATTGTCAGATGCAATTTTGTTGAATAGTAGATATCTTGTTTTTCTTGTCAATGACCATATGCCAACTAATATATTCATCTAGTTAGACAACCACCGAATACAAAATGTATCCCCCCAAAGTCCCCTCTGATGTGCAGGCAGAACTGGAGATGCAGACAACCGCATCTTTGAAAAATATGTAGCCACACCATGTATTCCATGCAACTGCCGAAGAAAATCAGATTCCAGTTCGTATTCATAGGACTGCAAAGCCTCAACATCGCCATTTTTAAAATAGACCAAGAAATAATCTATCAATCCATTGCGCAGCTCGGTCGACGAATACCGGAAATGCAATAGAACCTAAAATGTATCAAAAAGGCAATCCCCAACAGTATACGAGAATGCATCCAATCTAAAAGGGCCATTCCTTATTAAAACCACATAAATGTTGTCATGTACAATGGGTTGTGTATCTTTTTCATACGACTCAACATCTATTACCTCTTTCATCTTTTCAACTGTTATTTTGAAGCTGTTTTCTAGATACTTTTAGTTTCTATCAAAACAGAGAAAAACACAGGCAAAAAATAAAAAACTAGCAAAATAAAAAAGAAAAACAAAATAACGCACCAATCCATGTATGTATCTTTAAACCTTATTCTTCTCAACTTGAATCCCCCTAGTTCCCATAGCAGATGAGAAGAAAACAAACCGACACTAGAAACTAAACCAAACAAAAGAAAGACCACAAAAAAATAAAACCATAACTTAACTCAACAAAAAGTAAACAGGCAGACGCAGTTTTTCGGCCCACAGAGTAGAAGCATACACTGCGTCTACATCCCGCCCGGTTCCATCTTCTGATAGCTCCCAACTACTTTTCGTAAAGGCCTTTGCATTGCAATTTTTGGAAAAACTATGGACTTGATATCCGCCATATGAAGACACATTGTTTCCAGGTATAGAAACTAAGCGCACAGAAAAAATGGTTTGGAACAGAATATTGAAAATCACCAAGAACAGGGAAACTTACCCGTCAACAAAGGATGAGAAGACCTTAGTGCCCCAAAAAATGCAAACCGCAACAACAGGTCCAACAACTTGCAAAGTTAAAGAACAACAAACCAGTGAACAACCCCGAAGAACTCGAACTGCAAGTGCAAGACCTCAACTTTGCAAAGTTGAATCAAACAAGAACAAGAATCATGGAACAAAACAACGAACAAGGATGGAGCACAAGAGCAGGGATGCCGGGAATGAACAAAATTGTATTGCAAGGCATCTTTACAATAAACATTTAAGACTGACAGAGCTCTTAGGTAAATAGTTAAGATGGTAAGGACCATCGAAGGGCGTAGGCCCATGCAAGCATTTAAGAAAAGATGCAGCGTGGAATGATTGTTCTCTCGAAGCACGCAACAATAAAGCATAAATCAGACATAGCAATATCATGGAGAATGTATTCAACCCACCCGAAAATGCTAAGGGGAAACATTCAAACTAATGCTAGCATTAATCCACGTTCCACGAATGCATAACAAAATTTATGATTCAAAAAGACCATATACTACCAAATACTTTGGAAATGCAAACATATTTTACATTGGGAATAGCGAAGGCGGCAATAAGACCTCCAATCCGTTGTCCAATAAGATATTGACAAACATGATACTTTTTATTATATAAAAATTGATATTTTCACTTCCCTTGTTCCAACAATAGACAATAGCGAAATATTTCTGGTCAACGCACAAGCTAATGCCAGGGCAACAATTTATCGATCGCTATAGTCCCTCTATGCCTACGACAAGGACTAATAAGATGTCAGGGTTAAGATTTGTTGCTTGTTTGGCCCATCGATCAACTTCTTTGTTTTAGTCTCGCATGATGTGGTAGTAAGAGACTTTGATGAAAGCGTTGGCTTCCTGCTTGATCTGAGCAATACTATTTTTTAGTTTGTGTCCTTTGGGAGTGGATTTTTCGATCATTATCTTAATGATTATCATCAAATCCTTGGAGATTGTGATGGCTCTAATATTTTCTTCCTTCGCTAGGGTTAGACCACATAAAAGAGTGTATTCTTCTACCACATCATTTGAAAATTGGTTGAGGACCTAGGCATAGGAAATAACTAAAGTTCATCTGGGATCATGGAGACTCCCCTTCGCTCTTTCCACCCTTGGGTTATTCTTTGATACCCCATCGAAGAAAAGAGAATGGTCTCTACTGTAACTCCCAATCATGAAATTCTTACCTCTCCTTTTTAATTTGCAAATGAGGATAGTTGATTGATCTCGAAATGATAGGAAGGGAGACATCATTTTGAAGATTGAATTGATTTAACCATAGCTCCTCCATGCTGTGCAAGGCTCAACTTTCAATTTTTATCTTGGTTCTGAGATATTTTGAGAGAAGAACATTAACTTTGGTCACTATCACCATTGACTCGTCCCACACATGATTAAAAATCACATTGTTCCTGGCCAAGCAGATCTTCCAACACATGTACTTTGGAAGTGCATTCCATACTCTTCTCAAAGTATTTTCATTTTAGAAGGACCCCTTATAGTTTTTCTCCAGAGAAAGAACATTTAGACCATGAAGTAGGCCATATCACTTGATGACTTATACGATCAAAGGTGTAAAGACAAACTTCTTTTGATAGACTACACTCGAAAAATAAATGCTAGGTTGTTTCTTTCATTGAAGCACATAATTCACATTGGGAGGGACCTTGTATCCCTCTTTTTTCTCATATTCTCTGAAGTTATAAGCTTCCCATGGGTCATGATACAACAAAAAATATTTGTTTTAGGGATTCCATGATTGTTCCAAATTTGTTTCCATAGGGGGGGACGCTAAGGCATTGGAAGAGAAGCAAGCAATGGTAAGTATCCATCCTTGAATTGATATGAAGAGTCTCCCCAACCCCTACAATCTTTGACACTTGAATTTCAAGGGCCACAATCACTAAGAGACAGAGAAAGGGCAGGAACCAAAGGTTACAGGGGTTTTGGAGGGTTTCCAAAATTCCATCTCATCCACTTATTATATTCTTCTACCCAAATCGATATATCATGCAACCTTTTCAGATTAGCATTATCCATCTAGGCTCGAAGAGGAGTCAAATTTTTATTAGCAGATAAGACTTATTTTCCAATGATGTTGTCTTTCCAAATAAATATATCTTTCATGTTCCCTAGTATCCATGTAAGATTTCATCTTACAAGAGGAGCCATTGATTTCAATATTTTCCAAATATGTGAGCCTTTTTGGGGCTCCATTGGATTCTCTAAGAACCTGTACTTTACTTGAAAGAAGACTAGTATTCAGATAAAGGAAATTGAAAAATTCTGGAGATGGAATGCATTACCTAGATATTGGCATTCCATCCAAGAATATGACATTCTAACGGTTGATTTCCCCCCAAAAGTGAGGAGAAATGTTTCGAGAACCTGATTAAATATGGAAACAATTATGATGGAGGCTCCTTCAAGAAAAAAGGTGTCATCCACAAGATGTGAGTGGTTTAAGATATTAGATCCCTGAGCAATCTTGATACCTGGGAGGTTTCCATTAATATTTTCTGCCTTTAGTTTTTTTATTAAAGAGTTGACCACTATGATGTATAGGAGGGGAGAAAAAACACACCCTTGTCTTATCCCCTTTCTCCCTTGAAAGAAATATGCTGGTTGACCATTGACCAGTTGGGCGATCTCGAGGGCAATGATGCAAGAAGATATCCCCCGAATAAAAGAGGAATTGAAACCAAACCTTTCCATTACCTCAAAAGGGAAGGAGTGCCTCACTCTATCAAAGACGTTTTCCATTCCAACTTGATAATCATACATTTCTCCCTATTTTCCTTACTTGAGTGGATGTCCTTATGTACAAGCACGATGTTATCAATAATATACCTATCTTGCAAAACCCCCCCTTGATTTCTAGAGATAATATTGGGCATGATATTCTTCATCTTGGATGCTATAATATTGGTCATGATTTTTTATGAGGAGTTGCAGAGTCATATGGGTTTGAATATTGCAAAGAAAGAGGGGTTCACTTCCTTTGGGATTAAATCCAAGAAATAAGAATTGGTATTTCCTCCTAGTTTGCTAGATCTTCGAGCGTATTGGAGCATCCTCTGTAGGTCATATTTAATGAGACTCCAAAATTATCTATAAAAAGACACCAAGAAACCATTGGGACCATGAGCCTTATCTGGCTCTAGGCTCCATATGGCGCTCTGAATATCTGTCTCCTTGATTGGTTTCACCAATTATTTATTGTCAACGTCTAAGACCACCGTTGGAATATTCTCAAACATAGTTTCCAAAGCCTCTGGTGCAACATCATCTTGCTGTGTTAAAAAGGAATCATAATGCGTTATGGACACATTCTTCAGTTCCTTGAAGTCAAGGATCCTAGCTCCATCATTCATAGTTATCTCTTTCACGTTATTTCTTATAGCCCAAGCTTTATCTTGCTTGTGGAAATAGGTTGTGTTTTTGTCTCTTGCCTTAAGCCACAAGCTTATGGATTTGAGCCTCTAGGATTCCTCTTCAAATTGAAGGGCTCTTTGCAACATTTTTTTAGAGAGTTGTCTCTTCTTCCTAACGATGGCATGTTATGTCTTCATATTCCATTTTGGTATGGATTTCATCAAGTTGCATTCTGATCTTCTCTTTCTTAGCCAATGGTGGAGAGTAAGAGAGCATTTCCCATTCTTTTAAGGCTTGCTTAACAAAATTTAATTTATGTTCCCAAATATAGAGAATGGTACCGGGAACCCAAGTGTACCGGGTGGAGTGGACTTTATCAATTGCTTCCTAGGAATTTATCCATAGTGGATTGAAATGAAAAGTCAAGGCGCCATAATCTAGGGAATTCTGGAAATGCAAAGTGACAGGCTTGTGGTTAGATACAATTGATGGAAGGATCCTTGATTTTAGAAAAAATGTGTTGTAGAAGAAGATTGTTGTGCACCAAAAACCTATCTAATCTAGCCACTATATGTCGTGGAGCGGTCCTTCAATTAGTCTAGGTGTATTTTTCTTTGATTGGATTGATGTCTATGAGGTCCCACTCAACAATCAACTCCTCCATCTTCTCCCTAAATGGATATCTGGAAATATTTTCCTCTTTTTTCTCATTATTGAAAAGAACCACATTATAATCTCCTACTATAATGCTATTGTTAACAAACTCTGTATCTTTCAATGCTATAAGTGATCTCAACGAATTTCTTTTTCCTTGTATTGAATGGGAATATATAGATTAAAAATGTTGTAACTCTTACCTGATTGAGTGTTAATAAATCTTGTGAGGATACAATTTTGAGTTTGAAAAGTGAATTCCAAACTCAACACTTGATCATTTCAAAGGGTGCATAACCATCCTGAAGCTCTTATTGAGTCTACTGCAACCCCTTCACACTGTCTCCATTGCAACTTCCCAAATTTATTAGTTTCCAAAGATTCCATTTTGGTGTTCTAGAGAAAAAGGATAGTAGGATTTTATATTCTAACCATGTCTTTAAGTGTTGCTTCTTTGCTCTTGTTGCCTAACCCTCTACAATTCCAGTAGGCTAATATCATTGTTTGGATGAGTTTTTGGCACCACTACCTCTCTGAGGTACACTACTTGCAAGGGTTCTTGTGGATTTCCAACTTCCTCCCATTGATTTGTCTATTGTTGATTGAGACCCCATCATTATATCCTTATTCATTGCTTCCTTGCTTTTAGTCTTTCTTGGTTTCCTACCCACCTTTTTGGGGATATTTTCTTCAGAGTCCCCTTCTTGCCGATATTCTTCCTCTGTTATTATTTGGTCAATACCTTTGCCTTTAGGGTCATAAAAAACAATATCCACCTTTGAGAAGTTTTAGTCCCCTCCAATCTTTCTGAGACTATATCTTCCTCTTTTGCAGGCGAGTTATCTATTATTTGGATTAAAAGTGACCCCTTTCTTGTTGAAATGAATCCCTTAGGTTTGTGTGAGGGGTTTACCAAATATTCCTCCTTGGATGGTGGGTTCCTTGCTATTTGGACTAAAGGATGATCCTCTATTGAATAAATGATCCCATTATTTCCTGTGAGGGGATAACCGTGACTTCTATTGATGGGGATGGTCTTTCTAGGAAAGGACATCAATTATATTTTTAGCCATGATTGGGTACCACCTCTATCCCTGGTCTGTCTCTAAGTTTTCTCTGAGCAATTAAAGGAGGAGGAACCCTTGGTAAAAATTCCCCCCCCCCCCTGAGGTTTTTAACCCCAAATGTTGTCGAAACACTTATTGTTGTTGCTTGGTATCTTGTGGCTAGATTTACAATTGATCCCATTTTTTGATTCACCCTTTGCCATTGTTCTTCTATATCTCGTGTCTGTGCCTACTGAGATGGTTCCTTCTTCCACTCCTTGGAAAAGTGCCCATACTTGTGACAAGGTTTGTACTTAAAAGTTAGCAGTTCATAATCCAACTATTACACAAGATGCCAATTATCAAGAGTGATGAGGATAGTCTTTGGAAGGCCTTTCTCCAAATCCACCTAAACATGGATTCGAGCATAAGCTTACATGTTTTCTTTGGGTTCGACCCTATTGATGTAGCGCCCTAAAGAGTTACCTATGCTGCGAGGTCCATCATCACTCGAACACTCAAGCAAAAGATGGGAAAGCCACTTCCAAATAAGGACTATTGAAGGAACAACATGCTCTTGGTTGAAATCTAGAGTCCATCTGTTCAAGCACATGCCTCGAGATCCAAAGAAATATGGCCCATTTTGGAATATTATATCCCTATCTTCCCCAGTCTCAAACAAGAAAGCATAAAAACCTCTGCCACAGAAGAAGTGCAGTTTCCCTTTAATACACACTTTCTAGTTTCTTCTGTAACCAAATGCCCATTTCCCCATGAGAGGGCCAGATACTAGTGAATTGGATAATGGGTCCTCTATTGGCTAGAACGATGGCCATGCATCTTGCATATTTGGGAGGAAGATTCACTTATGGAATTGTCTCTAATCTCTTCACAAACATGGTCAGATGAGCTCTAGAGGTCTTTCCATAGGTAGACAATATGGCCTAAAATGCCAAGGATTTTGTGTATGGAGGAGGTTGGGATACCCCTCTAGATGTCACGTCCATTTTTCTCAGTGAGGACGAACTTCAATGCACTATGGTTTCAGTTAGACATGAAGCACCATAGCCATGGAGAGATTATGTATCATATTAGTATATTCATCCACCATAATTAGAACTCTTTTAATATACTCATGATCTTCAAATACTTTCCATTACTTGATATTGTTAGGGACAACAATCTCGTGTATGACCTTGATGGAGTAGGAAATATGGTCTAGGCTGGGAGGTCTGGAATTTACGTCAGATTTGGTCAAATTATAAATGTTGTGATTTATTTCTCTAGGTACAACAATGATGTTGACAACATCAAATAAATTGTCAATTGGATCTTTATATTGTTTTAACCATGGATCCTTGGTTTGACAAATATCCATTACTTGAATCACAACCAATTTTGAGGCCTCAAATATTTTGCATTGCTTTATACCCATGTTTCTCACTATATCCAATATTAGGATCAAGGCCTCATATTCGACTATGCTATTTGTATAGGCAAACTCAATCTTGAATCGACGAGGGAACTCTTTCCCCGAGCCAGCGATACACCTATCCCATTTCCATTTCTGTTGCATGCCCCATCAAAATGTGGACTCCCAAGGCTAGAAGGGTTTGGTTTTTCTCCTTCACATGTAAAATATTCACACCCATATGCAAGGGTTAATTCACAAATAAGCAGGAAATTCCCAATGCTCTTTGATCTATAGGAAGGGAAGTTGGAGGGATTTTCATGGTGACTAATAACATAGGTCATTTTTTGATCCCTATACAAGTGACGGGTATCTCCTCCAAAAATAGGATTAGTGGCATATGATAGGTCAAATTGAACACTGCCACCTGCATACGTTCCCCAATTTTTAGACAACATAACATAAGTGGGGGGAACTTTTGTAATCACCACATCCATCATCAAAAACTTTCTTGGAATTTGTACTATCCCTATCCCCAAATATTTGATCATCCCAAAGCATCAGATCCTCTTGGAATAAAATGAGTACATATTTTTATAAGGCCTAGTGATGCCCAACACCATGTTTTCCATCACTACCAAGGGAATCAAAGAATGAGAGGCTACAAAATCATATAAGTAGTTATGGAAGTGGAGGTTCTGGAGCTCTAGGATGATGTAGATAGGAGGGGTCAACTGATCATTTCCAATAGGTAGGTTTCCTAGAAAAATATTTGGGGCATCATCTTGGAGATTAATTAGACTAGCTTGTAGGGGGATTTAATCACAGAGAACTATCACATTTGTAGCTTGGCTTGTATTTTTGTTTTGAACCATTTGAGATTTTATATGTTGGGATTGAGGTTGCTCTAGGATTGAGGCTACTCTCTTACCCCCAAGAATTCAGACACTTCCCTCCTATGAGTAGGGTTATTGACAACTTAAAAAAGGGGCACGGGGATTTAAAGTTTGCTTACTTCATGCCTCATATCAAATGATGGAGGTATCAAAGGGGTTGTTTTTGGAGTTTCGACATTAGTTAGAGGCTTGGTTAAAATAGAATTTAGCTGTTGTAGTGTTTGGAACTTCCCACTAGCCCCATTGACTTGGGTATCTATGGGCTGCTTGACTCCCTTAGGCTCTTATCTTATTGGGAAAATGAGCCTTTTGAAGTAAGAGGCCTTAAGTGTTGCCTCTTCTTTGAGCTTTGAATACCTTTAGATATATCCCTTCTTGTATTTTTAGGTCCCCTCATTGCTTCTTCTCTTTTCAAATTTAGAGCGTTCAATCTTGGCCTTAGTTAATACTTCCTCCTCACCTCAACCATATTATTGTCAAACACCATTATGAGTTGGGCATAGGACAAAGGGAAGAGTTGGTAAAGATTTAAGAAAAGGACCTCCTCTTGTCTTTGTTCCTCCTCTTCCATCATGAGGACACCCTTTGATCCAAGGGAGGGGAGATCACCTACCATGTTTATGTTGTCATTAGGTTGGAATGGCATGTTGAGTTCCATGGGTTGATCTGTAGGATCCTCAATGCCTTGCTTATAATATTCCTCATAGTGAGGGGTGGCACTATCATCTTGAATTGTACCCTAGAGGTTTGTGGGACATTTGGTTCCTTTGTTCTATTTTCTCTTTGTAGCACATTAGGAGGCCTTCTATACTTGTGATGATTTCTAATAGGTTGATTTTGGGATCTAGGAGCAAGTCCCATGAAGGAAATAACATATTGCCCTTACTTCACCTTGGTTAGATAATTAGCCATAGAATTGAATAACTTAGTCACCTCTTCCAGGGTTAGCCTCCTAACGAATAGATGAAATTTTGATGTCTTTCCTTTTCTTCCTAAAAATGTATTCTCTCCTCTTAGGGGGGTCATATCTATTCTTGCACTATATCCTCGAGGCCCTCATGTAAGAAAATGGTAGATTGTCCTTGCTTGAACTTGGTTAGATCATTAGCCATAGAGTTCAATAACTTAGTCACCTCTTCTAGGGTTATAGGATCTTGAACAAAAAATGAACTATTGATGTCTTCCCTCTTCCTCCTATCAAGGTATTCTCTCCTCTTAGGGGGGTCATATATACTCTTACATTGTTTCCCTGAGGCCCTCATGTTGCTTTCTAGGTAATCAACATCATTAAACATAACATCTAGGTCCATTGTTTTCCTTTATTTTAAATGGAGGGTGAACTCAACTTCAAAGGCAATGACATATGCTACCATGGCCATGGCTTGAAAATATTAGCTATATGGTGGTAAATTACATAACCTACTCATGAATTATAACATTGTCTCACCATTGTCCCTCTTCAAGGTATTGAACTCTATAAGATAGTATTTTTTATCATTCTTAATACCCCATATGTTCAAAAACATTTCATGGCACCATCCTTAATACCTTATGGAATTATTAGGAAAATTTCTAAACCACTTTCTCGATTCCCCCTCTAGGGAATGGGAAAACATTTTAGAAAAAAACATCGTCGTCAACCATTGAGAAGTTATCAATGCAATATTGGAATGCAATGATATGGTCTTCGATATAAATACCATTCTCCCCATTGAACCTAGGCATGATTTTCAGATTGCCATCAAGTAGGTCCCTAACTGGTCTGCAGTAGTTGAGATCGAAGGTTTGAATCTTGCTACTGATGAAGGGTTAGGGGGGGGTTTGGCCTAGTGATCAGAATATTTGGACTCTGAATCTGACATTGGTTTAGGTTTTCAATGGAAGGTGAGATCATAGAATGGAAAAATACTTTTAGACTAAGGATAACCACAATTCAATGGTTTGGATTATATATTAAAGGTCATGAAATAGGACTTATAATATCCATTTTCCCCAATGAGGCTTTATGAGAGTGTGTCTAGCTTCCCTAAGTGGTCAAAAGAGATGGTACCTTTGGAGAGGTCTACCAACGATTAAAAAAGGTATCTTGTAGCTTCGTGGAACTGTTCCGGTGATGACACAGGGGTATGCAAGCTTGTACTAGGGATATTATCAAAACCAACAATAGAAGTAGAGAGTGAAATAACAAAATCATGCTACCTACTAGGAGATGTTCTTGGGACAAGTTCTGGATCTGAAAATGGAGCAACTAGTCCTCCCTTTGAGTTGGACCTTGTGACAATGGACTTTAAGTTTATCTTTTTAGGGAAACTTCTCCCTGATGGAGTTGCTTTAGTGGAGTTTCCTTCTTGGGGTGTTTCCTAATTTAAAGGATAAATTCTTGTCATGAATTTCTAAGGAAAAAATAAGAGACCTCTCTTTGTGTTAGTGTAACATCTCACTGTATTCAAAGATGATTAAGAACATTGCAAATACTTTCTATCAGTGCACTTACTCTCAGATTAGGGAGTCAACCTTATTCCATGTACTAGAATAGAGTCCCCAACAATGATGCTACATGGGGTTAATTCACCATTGGTGTTGTGGACTTATTCTTTACAATCTCTTCTAAAAAAGCACAAGTTGAGTCTCAAGAGGGAATTGATCTTTTACCTAAGCAAATTCGGCCTCTGATTTCATACGATTATTACAATCTACCTCTTGGGAATGTAGGGAGAATGAAAATTGAGAGAAAAATAAGGAGAAGAATAAGAATAATTACTTGTTTCTATAGAATGGGTGGTGCTCTAGGGAGATCTTCAATTTTTTATGGCCTCTTTGTTTCAATCTTCCCTTCTCTGTTGTTGATTTCGACCTCTTATACTTTATAATGAGAATTTTTTTCTCTATTATACACCATTGGGAGAGATACATGAACTTCAAAATTATGTTAAAATAATTTTCTCCTCCACCAATGAAAATGCTTGCTTTGTGCTTTTGTCAAATTTAGTTAGAGGAGAAGCCTCTATTCAACTTAGCTTAGTCTTTTTCCAAAATCATGGCCAAATTTGGGTCTGATTTGGTGCCTTAGTTTCATTGTTATATCTTGTTGTATAGATATAGCAACACCTTTGGAGTGGGTAAGAATGGAACACTAGACCTCCTTGCCTTTTATAATACTTCATTGCACTTTATCTGGTGCTAATCCACATTGTTTGAGCTAAAAATTCCTTTGGAACCACTAAATTGGAGGTGTATAGGGAGTTAAGTAACATTGTTGTACTCTCTTGTATCATTATATCGACACTTTTGAAGTGGGTAGGAATGGAACCTTTGACCTCATTTTTCCTTTTATAATACTCACTTACTCTTTGTGATTAGCACATCACTTCTAACTCTAGCACTTAGTCCATTTAGGCTAAGCAATAATTCTTCTTTGCACTTTATAATTAGCTCTAAACTCATTTATAAATAAACATTTCTAACATAAACCTTCTTAAAAAATAGTGCAAAATAAATGGTTAAGTAACGCAAAGTGATGATTGGGTAACATATTTATGTTGTAAATAATTTTTAATATGAAGAAGTCTTCCTAGACATTCGTCTATAAAATCATTCCTAAAGTGTCATTTGTAATATGTTGTAACATGCCAGTTTTAATCCCTTGATAGAAATGTACATTTGAAAATATGTTGAATGGATGAGGGCCAAGCAATGTAATATGTAAACATCGTACATTGAAAATACTAATAAAAATACATCACCGAGTATAAATGCAGAGTGACAATAAAATGAGGAGCGATGATTCCACAAGAGAGGGATGAAATGGGGCTTAGAGAACCGAAACAAAAATATTAATATTTTATCGTAAGCCTAAGTATTTAAACTTATATTAGTAACTATAACCATATATATGTTGTTGACAACGTATTAATCTAACATTGACTAAAAAAATTGTGAGGTTTTCTTAAAGTTGAACATTATTAATAGATTTTTTTTTTTTTTTTTTAAACATTTTTCAACTAGGGGAATGAAACCCTTATTACCGAGCTGATGACGGTTCACAAATGCGGGGGTTATTGGGCCGGGAGAAGATACAGGGGAGAAGATTATGTCATTTCCCTGGCAGTTGACAGCTACAACTTCCCATGGGATTACCACGACCTCTGCATAATTAACTTGAAATTAAATCCCTTCATATCACCATGATTTTAAATCATATCGGATTTCCCACCTTTGAATCAGAATACTAAAATCTTCGACGAAAATAAGAAAACGAGTGTCATATTTAGATTCTAATCACCTACTATTACTCTTCAACTTAGTTTAAACATTTTATTTTTTGATTCTTTACGATT
>ML852832.1:38031-48724 GCA_009831015.1 Picea engelmannii | reverse complement strand
GGGGGAAGGGTAGTGGCAACAAGGGATGGAGGATCGATCAAGGTCTGGGTGGGAGAGGGGCCATAAGGACCATATGAAAAGATAGGAATTAAGGGAGAAGATTGGGAGCCTGATAAACCTGATAGTCCTAGGAGGAAGGAGGAATCCGAAAACCCTACACATACTAAAAATGGAGCTAAACCACTTGAAGAACTAGAAACATAAATCGAAAAAAGGGTAGGGGAAGAGAGAGATGTATTACCCAAATTTTCTTCAACGATCTTGAAGAAGGAGGGAGGTGTTGGTTTGCTTGCTGAAGGCAGAGGAGTGAGGTGAATTTCGGAGAGTAGGGCTTCTCCATAGAAGCCTCAATCTGTGTAGCATGTGGTCGCTTTTTTCTTGTTTCCTCCCCTCCAACAACTCTTTTCACCTAGTGAAGCCTCTCGTTAAATTTACTGCAATCTTTAGCAATATGGCAACGGCCACACTTGAAAGCGATTCCTTCATAATTGAGTGTTTGGATGATGGAGGTTCCTTTGTAGGAAATTGTGATTTCCTCTGCTAAGCCATCGGATAGCTTGATCCCCCCACCAATATTCTAGCCATTCCCATATACCCCAAAATGAGCGAAAATGTTTGCGCAGTCCAGTGCCATAGAGTATTTGCGAGAAACCTCTTACTTATGAAATACCCAACTAGGGTTTCTTGTTGCATGGCTCCAATATCGTTGAGCTATATGTCTTCGTCGAGAACAAGGTTTGTGAACTCGAATTTCCTCTTTGGGCATCGTTTAGAATTTCTCCTGTCCGCCATGTCAACAACTCCAGTGCTAGAGACAAAAAGAGACGCAGATCCCTGCATAGATGGTCTCGTGAGAGGAAATTTCCGAAAAATCCATATTTCTACGGGAGGATCGGTTCCAATAAATGCGAAGATGCCAGATGTTGGTACATATAATCTTTGGCGGCGAGTGCATCATGGTGGAGGGTGGAGGGGACGAGCCGATCTACCACAGAGTTGAGTGAGGTGGCTTCTTCGATAGGCACACTAGATGCCACAGAGGAGTCACAATAGAGATGGAGAGGATGTCACGTTTTTTTAGTGGGTTTTTTTCAAGCCTAAATTAAACATGAAAGTAGAATAAATCAATACTTTATCCATGGAAAGCATTTACTTCAGATTGTTGTTGTTATCAACCAACCGTATTATTGATTTTATTGTATTTTTATATTACAACCAACCATATCATTGATTTTATTGTATTTCCATATTACAAGAGTAGCACTATTTAGCTTTTTCCAATTAAAACAAGAAAAATGTTTCAAATTTACAAAGATGTTTGAAGTTTATATATGTAAAGTTTAATTTTTAAAAAAATGTTAAAACTTTATATATATATTTTCAATTTTGTTTTTCGTTTTCTAATAGAATCTTTATGTATACTAAACTTTCAATATTATATTAAATATATTCATATAATTATTAATACAAATTAAATTAGTAATTATATATATATATATATATATACTTTACTTTATCCAAATAAATAATTTAAATAATATTTATATAAATAAAAATAATAATCCTTATCAATATTAATATATTTTTATAAAAAATAAATCAAAATTTTATATTTATATTTTTTTTATATATATAAGTGTATAAATTTAACTATATGATATATAAATGTAAACTAGGGTTGGAGTAAAAGTCTTGTTATTTAATTATATGATATATAAGTGTAGAGGGTTGGAGTGAAAATCTTGTTTTGTTTGGTTAATAAGAAGCATTTAATAAAAGTGAAAATCTATCTCTTTAATTATGTAAAAGTCTTGTTATTTAATTATATGATATATAAGTATATAAGATTGGAGTGAGAGGATTGAAAGTAAAAATCTTGTTTTACATGGCTAAAAAGAGACATCTAATAAGAGTGAAAATCTATCTCTTTCTTTATGGAACACTAGCAAGTTAGATTACCTAATTTGAAATCAACACTAAGTACCAATAATAGTGATCCCACCACTACTGATTTGACAACTGAAAGTTAGGATAGGTGTTCCAGTGTATTATAAAAAATTACACATGATGATTGAATTTTGGTTTTATAATATAATGGTGATCCCACTACTGATTTGACAGAGTTAGGATAGGTTTTCAGTGTATTATAAAAAATTACACATGAGGATTGAATTTTGGTTTACTGTGAATTATAAGAAATTACAGACGAGGGTTGAATTTTGGTTTCTATGAAACGGAGTCTTTATAGAAACTAACAAAATTGGCAGTGAAGCAAAGTTTTCTTACTTACATAACTTAAATTCCTGATATTTTACAGTAAAAATGCATCCATTATTACAACCATTCTGTTACATCGAGACAAACCTTATATTTTACAGTAAAAATGTATTAAAATGTATTATTACAGCCAGTCTGTTACATCGAGTCGAGGACACTCGTATTTTACAATAAAAATGCATTATTACAGTCATTTCTGTTACATCGAAAACGCCTTACGCTTGTAATGAATAAGACCGAACTACCTTCGTACTCTTACAAAAATACAATGACAGTCTTACTCACCCCGCAGCGTCCAATAACAATCTCAATCGCACTGCTGAGTTCAGTGATTGTTGGCCCACTTCGTCTAGATCGACCATTCACTCCTTTCGCTTGAATGATAGTTGGAGCTCTACAAATGCATGGGGTAGCTGTAGTTCTGGGAAGATGGAAACGTGAAAAAAAGTAGGTATATGTCACAGAGAACCCTACTTACTCCAATACGGTGAATTGATTTATAACGATACGCTGCCCCCTGCCAGTATCAATCCAGGCCATTCATTTTCTTCTTACTCTATTGGGAATCAGGATCCTCCTGTTTCTCATCTTGGGTTGTGCATCACTCGGCCCAAAAGAGCCCAAACAGAAAGAAAAGAGCAGGCCTCCATAGCAATGGCAGAGCTCAGAGTGTTCAGTCTCAAGCAGGTTTCTGCCCACAAGAGCAAGGACGATTGCTGGTTTGTCATCGGTGGCAAGGTCTACAACGTGACCAAGTTCCTGCAAGAACACCCCGGGGGGGAGGAGGTTCTGGTGGAGGCCTCAGGACGGGATGCCACCAGAGATTTTGAAGACGTTGGCCACAGCCCAGCGGCCAAGGGAATGCTGGATAACTACTTGGTGGGCGTCCTTGAAGGTTTCAAAGGGGTCGTTTCTGTCAATAAGCAGAGCAACGCTTCTTCTGGCAAGCAAGATAAGCTTGCTTTTAAGGACATGCCTGCTTTTGTCATCAAGGAGGAAAAGCCCAGTGTTTTCATTAGGTTTCTGGAATTTCTGGTGCCGCTGGTTATTGTGGGTGCTACCTATCTGTTTAAAACTCTGCCATGAAGGAGCCTGTGGTGTCTTCATAGAATAGTTATTAGGGTTGTGTTAAATGAACATAAATATTTAGATAGTTATGGATCAGAATAACTGTCGTGGTTAATGTGGTTAGAGTAGTTGTTCACTTTGGTCTGGATTTTCAGGCAAATGAAATATATTCATCTTGCTTTTGGATTTCAGAAATGTATATGGGTAGTTAATGTATGCTTTGTTTGTTGGTTGATTTCCTTAGTATTTCTCTCAGTGAGGTTTAGTATTTCTGTACAAGTTCTCTCTCGTTATTTTGTAATGTCAAGAGGTTGAAAAGGAGGGTTTATTTTTTCTATTAAAATAATTATTGGATTCAGTTAGTTATTTTTGTAACAATGGATTGATTTTCTGTTCTTTATAAATTTAATAAARGTTTGGATTTTTTTAGATTTAGTAAAATTTTATCATAGCTTTAAGATTTATGGATGGTGAAACAATACCTTAAGGGTTTTGCCCMATTAGATACACYTACAATATACGATGATACTTTTCCATGATCTATGAATGATAAGAGTAGAATCYTTCRTCTCTTCAATTTTTTGGGAGAGTATGCAAKTCTTATATAAAAAATAATTGAACTAACTCTTAAAACTATTATAAATATGATATTTATATAAAAATATTATAATAATGTAAATATAAATATCAAGTAAYAATAATCAAAATTGTATTTGTAGATATATATATATATCTACATAAATTGAGAATTTTACATTTTACAAATTTAAGCAAAATTATAAAACTAAATGTATCCTCCTTAATATTAATATTATAGTAASAGAACACATGATAGATTTGTATAAAGAAATTAAAAAAAAAAAAAATGAATCCCAAAGATGATAATGTAAAAAACATGGAATTGCCTCTTTATTTTTWTTTWTTTTTATTTTCTAATCATTCCTCAAAATATTATACTTTGATTGCTTTAGGTATTTTTAATGTTTTTTTGTGATGTTCACGATGAAATAAATAAAATGAAACCTTTATGTATTAATAAAGGTGTTTGATTTTTAAGATTTTTGTTATTTTCATTAAATGCATTTAATGTTAATGGTGATTAGTGATTATGTAGAATTGGTGCATATTTTAATATAATTGAAAATAAATTATTATCTTAATTTATATTTGAGGGTTGAAATATAGAATAAGAAATTATTGTATGTATTTCCAAGTTCATGGAACAAGTACAAGTTATAGTGTTCCCCATTATTGAATTTGATAATTAATTTTTTTATATACCAATAAACTCAAATGGATTCATGCTAAAAATGTTTATATGGCTAATAATATTTAAAAATAAGAATATAGTTAAAATTAACATTTGCACAACAATATCCAATATCCAAATGTTCATATTGATGATAGGTGACAAAGTTTAAAAGAATGTTTAATGTTTCATATTGTAAAAATGATTACTATTCATCACTTTGCACACCATGGGAAAAGATCATTAAAATGTTAATTGATGATAGGTGACAAAATTTAAAAGAATGTTTAATGCTTCATATTGTAAAAATGATTAATATAATGAGCTCCTGTAATTTTCATTTAATTTGTAAAAAGGAAATTAAAATTAAATGTGAGAATTCACCTCACAAATTAGTTTCCTAGTTTAAGGGGGAACTAGTTTTATGTGAGAATCCTACCTCACAAATTAGTTTCCTAATTTTAAGAGGAAGTTGAAAGTCTCATGAGTTGGTGTGAGATTCTTCCTCATTTTATCACAAGTGGTTTCCTAGTCTCAAGGGGAAGTTAAGGTTGGTTGAGATGTTTTCTCATTTTTGTCCTTGAGTTGTTATTAGATCCTAAAATTGTGGATCTTGTCTCCTTAAATTATGGAGAGAGGAAAACACATTGATAATAAATTTTCATAAAGAAATTAAAAAAGAAAGAAACCCAATGATAAAAATAATACAGTGAAATATAGAAAATGAAACCTTTAACTATTAATAAAGGTGTTTGATTTTAAGAATTTTGTTCTTTTCATTAAATGCATTCAATGTTAATGGTCATGAATGATTATTCATAATTGGTGCATGTTTTAATATAATTGAAAATAAATCATTATCTTAATTTATACTTGAGAGTTGAAACACAGAATAGGAAATTACCATGGGGAGTAATATGTATTTCCAAGTTCATGGAACAAGTGCAACTTGTTCCCCATTATTAAACTTGATGAAATTTTTTTTATATCAATAAACTCAAATGTGTTCATGTTAAAAACATTCATAGAGGATCTCCGCACAAGGATTTATCACTTTGCACACCATGGGAAAATATCATTAAAATGTTAATTGATGATAGGTGACAAAGTTTAAAAGAATGTTTAATGGTTCATATTGTAAAAATGATTAATATTTTTGAACATAATGTGCTCATGTATTTTTCATTTAATTTGTAAAAAGGAAATTAAAATTAAGTGTGAGAATCCACCTCACAAATTAGTTTCCTAGTTTAAGGGGGAATTAGTTTTATGTGAGAATCCTACTTCACAAATTAGTTTCCTAATTTTAAGAGGAAGTTGGGAATATCATTAGTTGGTTTGAGATTCTTCTTCATTTTATCACAAGTGGTTTCCTAGTCTCAAGGGGAAGATAAGGTTGGTTGGGATTCTTTCTCATTTTTGTCTTTGAGTTGTTATTAGATCCTAAAATTGTGGGTATTGTCTCCTTGAATTATGGAGAGAGGCAAACTATATAAATTCCTTATGTAAGCATTGTAAAGGGAGAGAGCTCTTGGAGGCCCCTTGGAGAGAGAGTTGCATGGTGAGGAATGTAGTCCTTATGGTGTCTGAAGAAATGTCACTTATGTGAGAGCCTTAAGTTCTATTTGTATAAGAGAAGGTTGCTCTGGGTTTCGATCCCTGTAAGGAGTGCGTGCGACATTTTGTGAGAAGGTTTCAGCCCTGGCTAAAGGAAGAACAAGAAAACGATTTGTATTCCAAGCGGATCCATAGATGTAGCCAATAAAGTCTGGTGAACTCCGTTAAAACATGGGTGTCAAATTATATGTGTGAGTTTTTGATTGCATTCTCGCTTAATTAAGTAGAGATTTAATTACACATATGCACATCATGATGACAATTTGCTCACATTTATATGCAATGCTTAATGACTATTTTCTCATGTTCACATATAATTAAGCATCAATAAAAGGTCCTCATTGGAGGATTTTTGTAGAGAAATATCTCACAAAAAATTCCAGATCAAGTGGTATTAGAGCTGGTCTGACCAATTTTGCAAATTGTGAATATCATCATGGGCAAGACAAAGAAGCAAGAATGGCTTCGTGAACTTGAAGAAATCAACCAAACCATTCAAGAAAAGAACACTGAATTGAGGAGGTTGCTTCATGAGTTTGAAGAAGAAAAGAGCAATCTATGACTGCAACTACAATCTATGGAGGAGCAAGTTGGGGAATGCTCCGCTACAGAAGAAGCATAAAGTCCCTCCAAGACCAGACAAACTTGTGGCCATGGAAGGTATACTAGTTATGGTTCTTGTCATGAAAATGTTGATGGCTGAACATATTGTCAGATAATAGAGGATTATCTCCAGACACCAGGAAACTGTGGTGGTTTACTAGAAGTCTCATCTATGACTTCATCCAACCAGGAGGAGAAGTTGGCCAAACTTCAGGAAGATGACCAAGCGTCAGAAACATGAATGGAGGTAAATAATTCTCCATGTTCCATTCCTTCCCTTATTAATGATGATGCCTCTTTTGGAGTGTTTGAAAGGCACACCATGGGCATTGACTTGAATTTGTTGAGAAATATGGGGTACAAAGGAGGAGGTCTTGGTATTAATGGCCAAGCCATCATTCAACCATTGGAGGTTGAAGGAAGACCCCAATTTGTATAATTGGGGTATGGTGAAAGAGAAAGTTCAAAAGCATCATAAATAGAGGATTCTTCAAGCAAAGAGATGATATCATCACCAACATCATCTAAGAAAAATGATGGCACATCATCACTTTTTGAAAGTGATAGATCTAGCACAAGATTTCAGAGGAAATCAAAGTCTCCTCGAAAAGCTTGGGACAACAAGAGTGTTGCAAAGTACCGGAAGATGAAGACTCCTTACAGTGATGACAAGAAGGACATGAAGTCATGCAACTATTGCTCTCACTGCCAATGAGTGGTCACTAGATCAGGAAATGTTGGAAGCTTCACCCCGAGATTCATGGTACACCAAACAATAATCCCTTACTAGATTCTATGCAGTTGGAAGATTCTATGCAGTTGGAAGTTGGATCCTTCTCTGTTGAAAAAATGGCCAAAAATAAAAGTGCCCAAAATTTGACGAATATAGCACCAAGTCGAAGAGCTCAACGAGAGATTTCCAATGGTGTGAATGACACCTCAAAACTCCAGACACAAAAGTTATGGAAATCTGAAATTTTCGGCAAATAGGTAAATCTAACGAAATTCTCACAGTGCCGATGTGGCAACACCACAAGCTGCCACGTGTCAGGAAGATTTTTCATTTTTGAGGTACATTTGGATGGGTAGGAAAGTTCCACGTGTCATCGTACGGATGACATGGCAGTACGGACATGACGTGGTGCTAACATGGTTGTACCATGATGATGTAAACATAGTGACTGGATCGTATGGAATGTTGATGTGGCAGTACAACGTTGATGCATCAAGTGAGGTGTTGGCTGATTGGGAAGTATGATGATGATGTCTGCAAGTCGAGGTGGCGGTACGACGATGATGTCATTAAGGTGATAGGGTCGCTAACTGGGAAGTATGATGCTGACGTGGAAGTACCACAGGTTGCCACGTGTTATGTGGATTTGGCATTTTCAAGGATCTAAATGGACCAATAAAAAAGTGCCACGTGGCACAACACACATGCCACGTGGTAGTAAGACAATCTACGTGGCAGTGACGTCAGCAGATGATTAGGCACTGATGCAGGTAAAAAGTGGTGTTGATGTGGCACAAACGCAACAGGTGATAGGGATGTTGACTGGGTGCCACGTAGGCCAACCAGGGGCTGCCACATGGCAACTTGAAAATTCCCAATGAGGGCTAGAGTCCAAAAATTCAAAAAAAATAATTTAAACGACCGACGGCTAACAAAAGACGACTAGAACGTTAATTTTGGCACCAATCCAAATGTGGTCAATGTGGCAAAGGTTTTTAAACACCGAAATTGGCGGGAGGTTCAACCAATGAAAATGAATATTAAATTTGGCAACATTTGGGAGGTATATTTTAATATAGTTAAAAACTATATTTAAATATTGTTATAACTATTGTGCAAAGGGGGAGCCTACGGGTTTGACCCTGGGTCTCCCCACTAATAATACGCGGTGGTTACCAACGTGCCAAGCCACAAAATTTGGTCTATCCGCCCAATTATTTATTTAAAAATCATTAAATGCCATCTGCGAGGGAGGAATGGGCGCGTGAGAAATAAGAGGCTGAGTTCCAGACCTCTGCACACTTTTCAAGGCACGCAAAACCAGGAGCATGGTTTCACCTGACACATTTTCCTAGACCCATACATGCACACATTTTTATGCAGGAAGAACATTAAATGCAAACTGCAGTGGCATGTTTTTCGAGGCAGGGAGCCTATAAGGAGTCCATAAGTCACAATGATGAAATTTGAAAAAAGTATAGTCATTTTTTCACGATGTCTCGTCACGAATCCACTAGTGTAGTCAAAATTTGGATATGAGTAGCGAAATTTTGAGGCACACTTTTGTCATTAATGAATGACACACTTTTTTCATTAATGCATGACACACTTTTCGAGACAGAGTTGCACCTTTCAACAGAGGGTAGAGTTTATAGTAAAATGTTGTAGAATTACGAGATAGACCTGTTGGTGCTATGTTCATTGAGATTTGAGTAGCTGGTTGAGAAACTTGGCACAAAAACCAATGTAAGTTTCATGCATTTATGATTTTTTCCTCTTTTTGGAAATTGCAAAGGAGGAATGTATGTTGCAGATTCTGGTGATCTTTGAGTGCTGCAGTAAGGCAACAAGATCTAAATTATCAAAGGAAATTCGTTGTTTGAGCCTTGCACATAAATCGAGACAATGCGGTAAGATGCCATTTTGACACTTCGACATCAAGTAGTCATGTTTACAACCAAAAGTATCAGAATTGCGAGACGAGTGTGATGATGATTGAATTTTCCTTATTTATTATGTTGCACATGTTTGTAATGGAGGTTTTAAAAACCATAGAGCTACCACTAGTGCACATTTGGGGCTATTCACCTTAATGTTAATGATGTAAAAGGTTGTAATTATCCACTCTTAAAGTGACGATGAGAGTGAGAGGCATTTTGTTCTATACCTAAACCTTGTAAGCCTTGTTTGAAAACATTGTAATGGGTATTATAGCCACTGTTAAGTGAGAGGCATTGTTTTGCCTAGGATTGTTTTTGGCAACATTGTAATGGGTCTTGTAGCCACTGTTGAGTGAGAGGCATTGTTTTTCCTAGGCCTATTTTGACAACATTGTAATGGGTCTTATAGCCACTATTGAGTGAGAGGCATTATTTTTCCTAAGGCTTGTCTTGACAATCATTGTACATTTTTCCATGAGTGTTTTATAAACTTTTGGCAAGTATGGTACTGCTTTGAAAATTTGTAAGCCATGTATTGTCAGCTACAGATTTGCATTGATGCAAGTGTTTGCATTGACATCCTCATTCTGAAGAACAAAGGTGAAGGATAAGAAGGGTGCGACCTTTCAGATACATTTGTTATGTAGATCAAGGAATCAGTTACATATTTGCATTGGAGTAAGTGTTGGCATCAACATCCTCATTCAAAAGTACAAAGGTGAAGGAGAAGAAGGGTGCGACGTTTCAGAGACATTTGTTATGCATATCAAGGAATCAACTACATATTTGCATTGGTGCAAGTGTCGGCATTGACATCCTCATTTCGAGGTACAAAGGTGAAGGAGAAGAAGGTTGTAGCCTATCAGAGACATTTTTTTATGCAAATCGAGCAGTGGGGAAGTGCATCGTGGAGTGTAAGACTCTTTCTAGAACTTGGTTGTGGAGATTCAAGTCACAGTTTCTCTCTATACTTTTGGAGGACCAAAAGTGCTTTTTTGTGGGGATGTATGAACCAAGAGGATCTCTACACAAGGATTCAACACTTTGCACACCATGGGAAGATATCATTAAAATGTTAATTGATGATAGGTGACAAAGTTTAAAAGAATGTTTAATGGTTCATATTGTAAAAATGATTAATATTTTTTAGCATAATGTGCTCATGTGTTTTTCATTTAATTTGTAAAAAGGAAATTAAAATTAAGT
>ML852832.1:14296-24861 GCA_009831015.1 Picea engelmannii | reverse complement strand
TGTCTGCAATGGAACATATATGTGTAACAGAACATGAATAGCATAGAAAGAATGCCCTTTGTTAAACAAAAGTCTTCAGGAGAGTAATTAATATCTTCAAGAAACAGCAAGAAAATGTTATAAATCCGGAGCCCAACAATCCTGATCTTCAACTAGTCTTGGATAAGCACCATAGGGTCTTTGAGACACCCATAGACCTACCCGCTTCCAAGGGTGAGCATGATCACCACATCCCTCTCCTCCTAGGCATTCAACTTCCAAATGTACGTCCATACAAGTATTCATTTTATCAAAAAAATGAAATAGAAAAAATAGTGTAGGAATTACTGGAGGCTGGGGTAATTCTCCCAAGTACAATCCCATATTCATCCCCTATTGTGATGGTCTTAAAAAAGGAAGGATCCTGACGCATGTGCCCATATTTTTGTGCCCTTAATAAATTTACCATTAAGGATAAGTTTCCCATTCCTGTCATTGATGATATGTTGGATGAACTCTGGGATGCCTATTTCTTCACAAAACAGGATCTTTTCTCCGAATATCACCAGATTCTGATGAATGAAGTAGATTTTCTCAAGAATTCTTTCCGAACTCATGAAGGGCATTTTGAATTCTTGGTAATGCCTTTTGGACTTTGTAATGCCCCATCTACCTTACAAATTATCATGAATAAACTCTTGAAGCCATACCCTTGGAAGTTTGTTTTGGTTTTCTTTGACATCATCCTCATTTACAACCACATTTGGGATGACCATCTACACCATGTAAACATAGTATTTCAATTGTTACATGACAATCAATTATTTGTCAAAAAAATCAAGTGTGCGTTTGGAGAAAGCGAGGCCGAATACTTGGGACACATTGTGGGCTACAAGTGGGGCCAAAAAATATTCAAGCCATGCAGGGGTGTCGGTGACCCATGACCTTGAAGCGCCTTCAGGGTTTCTTAGGACTCACAGGATATTACTAGAAATTTGTCCACCATTATGGAAAAATTGCCAAGCCATTGACAGACCTTCTCAAAAACAATTCATTTCATTGGACACTGGCATCAGAGCAGGAATTCAAAGAGTTAAACAATACCATGTGCACTAACCCGTCTTAGCAGCCCCTGAATTCAACAAAACGTTTTTGGTGGAATCATATGTTTCAGGAACTGGTATTGGCACAATTCTCACACAATATGGTAGACCTCTTGATTTCACTAGCAAGGATTTGAGTGGCCACAATTTGGGAAAATCTACATTTGAAAAGGAAATGATGGTCATTCTCCATGCAGTGAACACTTGGTGACCATATATATTGGGCTGCTGATTTCAGATCAAAATAGATCACCATAGTATGAAGTATTTCCTAGAGAAAAGGTTATCCTCCTAGGAACAGAACAAGTGGCTAACCAAAATGTTGGGCTATGATTATGAGATCATATATCAAAAAGGAAAAGACAATGTAGTGGCAGATGCATTGTCAAGAAAATATGAGGATGAAGGTTCCCTCTTTGCATTATCATTACAAGTTCCTAATTGGATTGAGGCAGTTCGACAAGAGTGGTTAACCCACCCCACTATATCACAGGTAATTAAGCAGCTTCAGGAGGACCCTAATCCTCCCACCGACTACACCTTGCAAGAAAATATCCTCTGATAGAAGGAGTGCTTTGTTTTATATCCTACTTGAACACTCAAACCCCATATCTTAATGAGTTGCATTCATTTTCTATCACCGGTCACTTAGGATTCCAAAAGATATATGCTCGTGCTCACCTTTCTTTTTTCTGGGAAGGAATGAAGAAGGACATCCTTACCTTTGTTACCGAATGTGATATTTTCCAACACAATAAAGGTGAAATAGTCAAGACCCCAGGAGCTTTCGAGTCGTTACCCATTCCATCTTCTATTTGGACTGACATCTCCATGGACTTTATCGTGGGCCTTCCAAAAGAAGGAAACAAGTCAACCATCATGGCCATGGTAGATTGCCTCTCAAAGTATGCACATTTTTGTGCCTTACCACACCCTTTTACACCCACTATGGTAGTACAAGTTTTCATTGATTAGATTTTCAAACTGCATGGCATGCAATATCCATTATGTCTGATCGTGACCCGACTTTCACCAGAACATTTTGGCAATAATTGTTTAAATTACAGGGAAAATAGTTGAAAATGAGAACAACATACCACCCCTAGACGGATGGACAAACAAAAGTTGTCAATAAATTTTTAGAAACCTACTTGCATTATTTTGCCTTGGAAAAACAACATCAGTGGGTGCAATGGTTACCCTTGGAAGAATGGTGGTACAACACTTCTTATCATACAACAACCAAAATGACACCATATGAAACATTGTATGGCCAACAACCACTTAAAATAACTTCATATATTCCAGTCACATCCAAGGTCCAAGCTATTGATAATTTATTGCAAGGTAGAGAAACGTCCCTCACAACTTTGAAGGATAACCTCCACATGTCCACATGGCCCAAAACCGTATGAAGCAAAAGGTTGACTAGCAACATTTCAAATGTGTTTTCCAAGAAGGTGATCAAGTGTTTCTTTGCCTCCAACCTTACAAGAAAACCTCCCTCAAAGCCTATGGCCACCACAAGTTGGCACCCAAATTTAATGGCCCCTATCAGATGATCAAACGTATTGGTCCAGTTGCATACAAACTGGCACTTCCAGTTGCCTCCAAAATACATTAGGTGTTCCATGTTTCATGTTTGAAGAAAGTGGTGGGTTAGAATTGCAAGGTTCAAACCATCCTGCATGAATTAGATGAAGAAGGATCCATTTGGATCCAACCAGAATCCTTCCTCAACATGTGTGAGCATCACTTGCATGGTCGAACTATCAAAGAAGTATTGATCAAGTGGATGATATGTCTCCAAAATATGCAACTTGGGAACCAATGACCATATTGCAATAATTTCCGCATCTTCAGCCTTGAGGACAAGACTTCTTTTGAAGGGGGAGGACATGTTAGGATCTGATCCTAACCCCTCTTAGTTGGTTATTATTTAACATGATATATATTTTCCATGTAATAAAGGTTGACATTAGTTAATAAGGCCTATTAAATAAATGTGAACAAGTTAATGTAAGAAGAACTAATAGAAGCTTCCGCTTCTAGAAGGATCTTCCTCTAGAATGTTTTTTAGAAGAAAGAATTAGTATAAATAAGAGTAGGAGGTACAAGAAAGTTGTCTGGAGAAATTATTGTAATAGAGATCTTCTCTGTTGGAGGTTTCCCCCATGAAGAGGCAAGTTAACATTGATTTCTTGAATAAAGATGTTATTTCTGGTATTTCTCTCTCAACATTTTGATGTTCCCTTGATAATTGATAAATATTCCAATTTCTACATAATATATTACATCTGGTACCTTACATTGGTTGATGGAAGCTAACACATCCTCCATTTCCTTAAATCTATCTTGAATGTCATCGATCAAAGTACTAGAGAACAAATCTGATGTCTCTTGGAACTCTTGGACAATTTCATTCAACCTAAGCATGAGTTTTTCCATCTCAGTCTCCAATCATGCAACCTTTTCACCATGCAAACACATTGCATCCGTTAGTTGTTCCCTCATTTTTTCTAAGGAAAGGAGTTGGTCCCTCATCTTGAGAATCTTAGGTTCTCTGTAGGTTTCACTATTGTTTTCATGTGAACCAACCATTTATGAACTTCTAAGAATCTTCATGATTCATGCAAACTCTGCTGAGAATGGGATTCAATACTTCCCCCAAGTTTCATTACCAACTCTTCATCGAAATTTGTTTCTTCGTTTCACAAACTGATTGCCTTTGAGGCATCCCCTTAGCATGTCCAATCCCGTGGGAACTCTATATGACTCCTTCAACCAACTCACCCTAGTATTTTTACTTTACAGTCCGTGATAATATCTCTACCAAGACACGTCTCACTTCATCCCCTTCCACGAACTTGCAAATTCTTCATTTTCTCTCCTTCACTGCAGTTGCGGTCGAACTCACCAACCTATGTAAAAAAAAACCGTCTTGATATCACCAATCGTGAAAACAACGGTGAAGATTATCTTGTCAAATCATTCACCAACCAACTCTACATAGTCTATCCTAGTGTGTGATTCAACATTCATTCTGATACCACCTGTCACACCAGTCACATTGGTGAAGATCTTGCCAACTTCTCAACGAACCCAAACTGTCCCTTGCTCGGATACCTGAGTTATGTTCTCTGATACCACTTTTTAGGTTGTTGGAGAACCTTCAGTTGGATGGAGAAATCATTCAATGTTCCCAACGACTTGCAACAATGCAACTTTTCAACTCGATGACAAGGCCACAATGGTTTACCTGGCCTGGACTACACCTTACTCTTTGTTTCATTTATTACTTAGCAATTTATGTTTTCTTCTTAAACTTAGAACACTGAACAAGTAAATAATGCACTCATACATAGTAACAATGAAAATGAAAGTGGGCGGCCAAACAGACCTAACACCTAAATTATTATTACATAGGCAGAAGTGTGCCAAGTCTTAAAATCATGCCACATCGAAGATATAATTACAAGGAGATTTCACTCAAGTTTACAAAATAACCTTTGCAAAATACAAAAATCTTCCTTCTGTTGTCTTGCAACCTTCTTCGTTACTGCAGACACAAAGATAAATGAGATATTATCCTTCGTGCTTCATCCTTGATATACTTATTTCATTTGCCTCATACTGTGCAACCTATAATCACCACTTCCTTGGATGATTGTAGATCACTTGTCTTGATTCTCTTGGATGATTTTTGTTTTGTCTCCTCCTTGGAATATATAAGCGCCTAGCTCTCTCAACCAACACATCCCTTGCCTTCGAGCGGATGCAACTCTTAGCATTTTTTTCACATAACTCTTGGGCCAACCTTCATTTAAGGTGTGTGCATCCCTTAGGTGAGTCAAACGACTCACCTAAGCATGCCCTCCTTCTTCCAAATAACTCGTCGTTTTTCTTTGGTACTCAAGTGATGTCTACACAATAGATCGTCAACTTGTCGACCTCCAACCGATGACTAAAATTCATCGCACGACACCTTTGTCAAATCCCGTTGGTGTGTCGGGAACCCAAGGTGACCAAGCTCACCTAATACAAGATTTCCCTTCATTCGTTGGTCAAATCAGCCACCTTTTTTGTCGAAGCATTCAACTGATGCCCCTAGTTAACCCGTCATTTCAGTGGAGTGCCCATCACTTTGCTTGGTGGAGTGCCCACCTTCTTCCCACGTCTTTTGTCAAGCCAATGCCTTAAATTTTTTCGTAAGAAATATTTTTGGTGAAGCCATTCCTTGGCAGGACGTGTTCCCAAGGAGCCATAGATTCCCCATATAAGAATAATTTCTTCTCCTCATTTGAAATGAGCATCCTTATTTCCTAATGTCGTTCATCTTGGTTTGTGGTGGAGGTGTGCACACTTGGGATGGATGCCCTAAACCTTATAATATACTTTCAAGGAAGTTGGTCTTACTTGTGTCTAGATAAGTTGTTGGAAGTTTGATTTATTTGACTCATTGTAGACTATATATATTCCTAATGGTTAGGTTGGTTGCTAGATATATGTGGATTATAAAGGAAATCTATTACAAGGAAGCACTAAGCCCTCAGTAGTTCCAAATCAAAAGGTGTGGTCCCCATTTTTTAAGAACATGCTTCTTATGGATACACCTTGTAGCATTCCTCACCTTCACATGACCTTGTGTTCTTTACTCAATTTCGAAAGGGTTTTCAATTGAAGCTTTTGACAATTTTATTGTGCATGAGTTTGGATATTAACATAGGATTCTGTTTTGAAAGTAATAAGAGAATATATGTTTATTCTTTTTTTTCTTTTCTTTATATTTTTCCAAGATGGTCATATATTTTTTGGTTATCTATTATGGTAGACAATATGGGTGTCAAGTTTGGTGATGATTAGAGGATAATTTTTTTTTTTAATAAAAATATACACTCCTTTGGGTCACCCTTCTACCAATGGGGATAGGTTTCAAATTTCAAAGGATTTCGAGAACCTTGGTATGTCATGATGTAGCCTATTTATAGTAGTTGAGACATGCACCCTATTTGATGTCTAGTTGTGGAATATTTGGCCAAATGGATGATGTACTTTAATGGAGAGCATGCCATGAGATATATGTTATACAATGACTGGCTCATCTATAGAATCCAATGCACACCATTAATGATCATGACCCATCTCCATTGTGATACCTTAGTGTGCACATAAAACCCATCACTAGGTATCTTGTCACTTGATCTTTGATAATATTCAACAAGAAGTGAAGTTAGAAGGTTAATTGTTCCCATTCTTACATTGTTTGTGACATATTGATGAGCAAGTTTATATGTCATTTCCTACCCATCAAATCAATTTATGATATTAAATCTCTTGTGAGGTTTGACAAATGCGTATTGAAACACTTCTTAGTTTGTGAAATAACCACAAGATGAATAAGTATATAGGATATGTGACACGCGTGGGTGAAGGTATTAAATTATAACACATCTTCATGCATTTGAGAACACATTTCCATGGGTAAGATATGAAATGTTTAAATGATATCCTCCTATGGAAATTGGAGTTAATCCCTTTCCTACAAGCATTCATGCATTGGAACAAAAGAGTAGGGACTGATTACTAATTTACATTTATTATAGCAAGAGAATATGAAGAATGCTAAAAAAAATTGCACTCAAAATTTTCTTAAAGGTGTCGAAACGCTCATGATGGAAGCACAAGAATTAATTGAGTCCATAGATCAAAATCATTTCTTATTAAACTTTACTTCAAAGGTGGGACATGAAAGTTTAGAGTTGGAAAAAAAATTAATGTATTTAGTGTTATCTATGGAAATGTAAAATTTGTTAAATATTTTGAAGTGCAAAGTATTTATTTGAGGTTAGAGGGATAAGTGAATAAGCAAAGAGGAAGTTGAAAATTCTCTTCGACTCTTCGTTTTCCAAATTTTTGTATAAATAAGTGTGACTGATGTATCAAAAAAAGCCTTGGATCTTGCATGCTATTGATCTTATTACAAGATTTTGAAGCATTTTTTTTTCCGAAGAAAAAAGCGTAAATTTTATTTCATCTGTTGGAGAAAAGAAATTTACATTCTACAGATACATGTCCAACATGTATGAGTTCAGGAGAGGAAAACTAAACCAAATACTTAAGTCTTTTCCAGATAGAAAATGAGGAAAAATCCTATGTATCTATCTTAATATAATAAAATACATCAAAAACTGCCCATTTGTGAAACAAAAGTATGTTAAAAATAACATCAGGTTGCACCCCTATAGGCCTATCAAGAAACCAATCCCTACTGAAAGAAACAAAAAATTAAAATCTATAAAATGACTATAAACTCTCATGGAGCTCTTCCAAGACATGATAAAGCGAAAAAAAACAAGAGACATCCACCCCCTATGATCCAACAACGACAACCCAAAACTATTCCAAACTTAAACAATAGTATCCATGTGGCCCGGAGAATCCAAAAAAGACCTGTGCATACAAAATATTTCTAAACCATCCTTGTCTTCCCTCATCATCCATGTCCCAACAACCATCTGCAAACCTTCTTTAGAGAGAGAGTCTGCTTCTTGGTTGTGTTCCCTATAAACATGACGAATAGAATAGTTGTCAAAAGAGGCCATAATTCTGAAGACTTCCTCAAGCAAGGGAATCACGATGATGTTGTGGCATCTCAAAGATTTGTTGATATAGTTAATAACCAACAATGAATCACCAAATAACTTAATAGTGTGTACATTTTTTTCCAAGGAAAAAAACAACAATAATTTGAGAGACATTTAAGTTCTGCAAAATTGTTCATGCCAGGGCCTAGCCCCATTTTGAGTTTGAAAAAATGAGTGTTTGTAAGGAAACAAACTACTCATTCACCACAACAAGTGTTATTTTCTTGTGAGGCTCCATCAAAAAAGGCCTAGGGCCTATTTGAATCAATTGAGACTTCCTATAGAAATATCCCTCCTCTGTCTTCCTTTCTTGAGGGAAATGATCTAGAATGCTTAGTCCTTGGCTGACCAATAGCTCCAGGAGGGATGATTTGTCATGAAATATCGCTGCATTCCTGGCTAGTCAAACCCCCCAATTCAAAATTAAGGGCAGGGCCTTTATGTTTCTATTCAGAGGCTAGGTGAGCCATTATTTCCAGACCTCTTCCACTAAATTCCCTTGCCATTGACACATCTATCCCATCACCCGTGAGCACTCTTCCCAAATTTGTATTACAAAAGGGCACAGAAGGAAAAGGTGCACTCTGGTCTCCTTGTCTCCTTTGCATAAAGGGCACCATCCTAGACCTTCTATCTTTAGGCTCTTTGTTCTATCCCGTGCGAGGATCTTGTTCTTAATGAGGAACCACATGAAAATATGAGCTTTTAAGGGACATTTTATCTTCCATAGCCCCTTCCACCACCATATGTAGATATATCATCAGTTGGGTATAACCAAGTTTTGGCATGTAGTCTCCAAAAGGGGAGTTTAAGACTCCGAAGCATTGTTAGCTACACTTTAATACATTTGTAGTTGATTATCCATGTATAAGTTACCTTACATTGCATGTGTGGTTTCTATTTTCTTCTAGTGAATTTGTATCAACAAATGATTTCATTTTTTACATTCTTGATGTCTTTCAATTCTTAATGCATATTTGAGACTATAATTGGATTAGACTATTTAGAATGAAGTTGTTTATCTAATTGATTCTTAGATGTTGTTATAATTTAGGTGTTATTGTGTAGGCATGATCCTCTATTATATAATGTCATTGTTTCATTTCCGACATTTACTTTGATTCATTGCTAGCTTAGGATTTTCTATGTGCACTCTTTTAATTTCTACAAATTTAAAAACATTAAAACACAATCTACAAAAAATGAATCTAGTAGCTAGTACTGCAAAATTTAGGGTCCACAAGTATAAGGTGGGAACCATGCTTTGAGGTTTTTATCCCAAAGGAGTTGTGTGTCTTGAAGAGGGTCAAAATCCCACATCAACAAATCAGTGCTAGAAGGAGGGTCCCTCGCTCTTATATGGCCTGAAAAAATATGCTCCCACCATTTCAACATGATGTCAAAATATTTAATAATCAGGTCTACAATATGATTTAAGTGTTGTGGCTTGGTCTCACATTGCTAGGAATCTCAAATTTTAGGAAATCCTTCGAACTCTAGAATTTGAAATAAAACTTGGCCCAAGAAGAATATAGGATTAACTAGGAGTGTGTTGAAGAACATATCTTAGATGTGAATTCCCATTGCAATTAAGTATGCTAATTTGAATATTGCAGTTTCAAACCATTTCACATAAACAATCCCCTGTAAGGATAGTAAATGTGCCTTACAAATATTGGGACCCTTTCACAACTTTCCAAAAAAAGCTGAGAAGTACCTTCCCAAATTTGACATTGATGAATCTTTCTTGGTTGAAGATCATATTAAGGCATGCATGCAGGTTATGTGATCACTAAATATATCATACAAATACTTAGTTTGTAGACATTTTCCTTTCACTTTCCTATGTAGAGTATCCTCATGGTTTTGTAACTTGCTAGTGGACACCTTCATAATTAACAAGACTTCAAGCAGTTATTTCTTGAAAAATTTGGAGATGATAAAAATCCAAGATCAATAACCCTACAACTTTCTAAATGAATTCAGGGATGATTTAATTTATTTTAAAATGTAGAAACCTTGGCGAATCTTACTAATCCTTCATATGCCAACTATAAATGTTTGGCGATATTTTTGTAAAAAAAATCAAATTTCTAAGGATTTTATATAGTTTGTATAAAATTTTGGCGATTTTAAAGTTAAAATGATTTTATCCTATAGAATTTGGGTGAATTATTTTTAGAATAGCGAATCGTTTTTTGGGAAAAACCATGGAAAATTAGCCCATGAGCGAAATTTCTCCCCTAAAATCATCTATGAATGAATTTGTAGCTAGAAGAAAAAGTCAAAGATTTTGTAGAAATTTCGATACAAATTAATGTATTCTTGCGATTCTCCTGATCTAACAAGTTCTGCTATTGTTAAATACATAATCGCTTCTACTATTACTTTTACGGAAGAAATTTAAACCACGATCTCAACCACAATGCACAAAGTGAAATATCAATAACACATAACACAGTAAGTTTTACCGGGAAAGCGTAAAGCTAAAAACCCCACTATCATATATTATGAATCATGAAACAATATCGTACAAAGCTCTAATCCAAGAGCTCTCAGTACCATACAATCGTCTCACCCGCCTCCTCTGCACAAACTCTGCAATACGAATTCTCACAATGTATCGAATGAATCGTTTGCACATGCTCATAAGCATATCCAATGCATGTGTGAACAAATCACAACTGATAGCCAATTGTCCCTTTCACCTGTTATCTCAACTGGTGTCCATTGGAATGACATGCATGTAGTTAACCGTGGAAAGTCTTTAGTTGCATGCGAGTTTAACTGATTGTGAATTAATGAATAGTTAATTCACTGAACTCGCACTAATACAACT
>ML852830.1:14074-30060 GCA_009831015.1 Picea engelmannii | reverse complement strand
CGGGGGTAGCTGGGGCGATGTCCGACATTGACTTAGCCCCCGTAGGCCAAGGCATAGTCCCGACATCGCCCAATGACTCCATGGGTCAATTTTTTTTTTAACTTAGTTGTTATAGTCAATGTTTTTTAAAAATTTATTATAATGTAAAATGCCTAATTTTTTTTTTCATATAGGAAAAATGGCAGGAAAGAGATTATCTGTGAATGTATCTAGACCACAACCTGCAATAATGGCATCCAAAATTGCAACTAGGACCTCCATGAATGCAAGGCAACAAATTGATAACACAACACCTGAGTTGTCAAAGGCAATGAATAATGATAGAGAGTAGAAAACTATGGAAGGTGAAAACAAAATGGAATATTCTTGGTTTGTTAAAGCAAACAAGAAAACAATGGAGAAAATCTATATCTGTATTGTGTCAAGTTTGAACATTTGCAAGGAAATTATTAGCCACTTGACTTGTTACGAGATATATGTTTGGTGCCAGACATAGATATTGTTTATGCACTCGTCAAACAAGCCATGACTTATATCAAGATTAGATATTGTTTGAAATTGAGAAATTATAACAAGGATGAATGTTTTACAAAATTATGTGCATCCATCATTGAAGACATTGAGAAAGGCTATGTAAGTTTATTTTTTGTATCCTTTAATATTTTTAGTATCATGTTAATTTTTTAATTTTATTTAACACATAAATGTTATATTTTATTTTTATAGGATTTTGTTGAATGACTTTCACATATGTTAGTGGGGATTTACTCTACAGAGAAAAATATCATGGATGTCATCAATGTCTTTCATATTGAAAAGACACAAGAAGGAAGGAAAAAGAAACAAAAGGTAACAGAAGTTGAAGCTGCCAAAGTAGATAGAGAAGAACATGAAAGAAGAAAGAAAATTCATCATTCTAGAAATCCTAAAAAGGTTACATTTGAAAATAAGGAAACTCCAAATGAAGATTTTGTTGATATTAGTTTCAATGAGGTTATCACTCCTTCTCGCAAAAAGAATAAACAAGAGAAACATGAAAGAGCGATGGATAGGGATGATTCCATTCCTATTGATTATAAAGAAATCTTTGATTTAGATGAAATCCATTTAAATCATAAGAGAAAGAAAGAAAATGTTGGTGATGATGAAGAATCCATCGTTAGCTCTGAATATTATAATCAAAGTCCTAAAGGTAGCAGAGAAATAATAACACCAGGTGATGATCTAGAGGATGATAATATGAAAACAACACAAAATGTCATTCAAAATAGATCGATGACGGAGAAATTCGTTGATGATGGCCATGCATTTTAATTGAATGTGAAGCAACTTTATAAACCCACAGAATGGAAAGATAATGTCAAATTAGAAAACCACATCACTTACATATTCACAATTTGAAAGCATTGATTAGGTACAATCCATATGCACATGTGGTTGACTACCTAGTTCTTGTTGACCCAATGGAAGTTCCTGGGAGGGATGAATTTGATAGATCAAAATTTTTTGACTACAAATATTATGTGATTGGAGGAAATCATTTTGCAGAGGATAGAAGAGAATTGATGCAAGAATATTCCAATAATCCTCTTTTTGAGACAATAAAATGCATAATTTATGTTGGTTTAACATATCCAGAAGAAAATTTATTGACATGAGATCATAACACGGATAATGAGTACACAATTTCCATGTCTTTCATTCAAATGTTGAAATTTATCCATAATGAGTTTTCCAAAATATGTCGTGGAAAGAGATCAAATGTTGATGCCAAGTTTCAGAAGCAATGTTGTATGGGAATAGACTTCCCAATTGATGATGAAAAAGAAAAAGAAAAAAAATGCAATGGAAGTGATGTATTTAGAGTTGTGGATAGCTATTTTCAATTGAGATTTAGAACTGGACATGTATGGGATTTGATAGATGAGATCTTCAACCTATGAAAAAATATTGGTATAAAAAATTAGAGAGTTAAGAGCACAAGTAAGATAGGTCCTTAAATAAAAAAATATACCAAAAGATATGACTATAAAACTTTGAAGGACGATACAAGGAGTGAAGGAAGAGAAAATTGTCATAGCTATATTATCACGTGTAAGGTCGGGTGAATTGTTGATGGAAGAAATATGTGATGAATTTAAAAAATAAGATTGTCGAGTTATTTTTATTTATGTTAGGACAAAAAAATTAATTTTTTCAGTTTAACATATCAATGTTCTAAGTATTTTATTATATATATCATTATAACATTATTATTTTTTATTTAGTCACAAGGTGTATATGGGAATACAAGAAAAAATTGTTAAGATGTTGAATGAAAAAAGTTGGGATGATGTTAAACTCAACTATCTAGATTCAAGCTATACAACAGTATTGAAATACTTTTTTGTTGCATTAAAAAATGTATGTTGATTTATTACATTCATATTATTCGTTTGTAGGTTAATTTGTTTATATTTAATAGTTATATATATATCTATTTGTTTATTTCATTAAATATGCCAAAGAAGAATGCAGAATGAGTGCCTGAAACCTTCAAAAGTTTTATTCAAAAACCAAAGTTTGAAAGAGAAAGAAGAAGAAATATTCAAATTGTTGAACTTGATGACACCCCTGATCACTAAATTTGGAATGGGATCGACACTGTTCAATATAAAGTAATATTAGGTGATTGTGAACAAATTGAAAATATTGTTCCTAAAAAAGAATACTCCCTAGTTATTGTGGATATCCTAGATGGTCAAAATATCCAAAACATTGGATATGATACTGAGCCTGATACTTATCAAGATTTCAATAAAGTGGTTATGGGATTTATGGAAGTCACAACATCACCATTTTGGAGTTTTATGGTTTTTCATTCATACACAACAAGGATTGGTACAATCAAGTTTCAAGGGAAAATAAAAGACAAGTATGTAGCTTATTTGGTAAGATATTGAAATTGTATGTTTAACAATTAAGATTAGAAATCAATTTTATTAATTCACAAGTTAATTGAATTTGCACTTATTTATGTTACAGGCACAAGCTTAATATTCAGAGCTCCAATAGAAAACCATTTACATATGATATTGAGAGTATACATCTTTCAACCTGGACAAAAGATGATTCTTATAATTATATTCTTGTCAATGTAAATGATGGAGGGAAGCCTAGTAGTTTATTGGTTTACAATGTTGTAGTTAGAAAGATAACATATGAGGAAAATGATTTGAAAGGAGAGATGGTTAACATTTATCAAAAACCACAAGCATTAATTAATTATCTTATAGATACATTTTCAAATCAAGGATATTGAGTTTTGGATTTGTTCTTGGGTTCAGGTAAGAATTATGATTTAACATTTATGAAATCATACTTCAATCGTATATTATTTTTAATTTATGTCTTTTTACTATATTTAACTTCATTATTTATTTTGTATTTGGTGATTAGGTACAACATTAGCGTGTTACTTACAAAAATGAAGAAATAGCATAGCTATTTAAAGTGACCCAATACCGTGTGGTTTTATTCAACAAAGAATTAATGTTATTCCAACTCTTCTAGATGAAACACAAGAAGTTGGCTTGAGGAAAGGAGATTTTAGTGAATCAGAGGTGGAAAAAATGTCAAAGGAACCTCAAGTACCATTAGGAGGATTGATTGGAAAGGATCACTTTGGAGAACTTGCAGATATCAAAGACCTAATGGAAGAGAAAAATGACACAATGGAAGAACAAAATGATGTCAAAGAAGATGATAATGTGTCTGTTGAGAATGACGAATTTGGGATATATGATATTGTTGATTAGTTTTAAGATTCCCTTGAAGACGATGCTCAATTTTGCAAATTTTTGATGAGCTATAACTGTAATGTTTTGACTTTCAGATTTTAAAATAAGAATGAATATGTGTCTATTGTTGTTTTATGATGAATATTTTGTATTTTTTTCTTTTTACTTTTATTTGTATGTGAATCACTATACTAGGGAAAATTTTATTAAATGTTGTTAGTTTTTTACTTCAAATGTATAAAAATATGGAAAAAAAAAATGTCAKTTTTTTAATAAAWTTTTCACTTTTTTTGTTCAATTATGTCCATAAAAATGTTTTATTTGACATGTTATTTTAAATTAATAGGTACCAAAATGTATAGGTTTTTTTATTATATATGCTGTAAAATGTATTTTTTTTGTTAAATATTCAAAAATAGTTTTATTTAACTACAATTATTTTCTACATGTACTGAAGTAAAGGTAAACAATGTGTTAAAAATKATATTTTCCACTATATTTTAAAAGTATGGAACCATAAATTAATTAAGGAGACACACTTAYATGAAAAATATTAATTTCAAAAAAGMAAATGATAAAAAATATTTTTAAGWTTGAAATAAGCATGGAAAATGACTAAAAACATCRTTGATTTTTTTTTTTGAAAATAGATGAAAAAATAAGCATTTAAAAAAAYAATKTGGAAACATTATGGATCCRGAAATTTAAAATATCAAAAAAACACCTAAAAAGGGAGGGGGGTGCTACYGGTAGCACCATTTTTAAAAATGGGGTAAGAAATGTGACCCCCCMAAAAATGAGAACTTTGTAGATTCTCGTTAAGTTGGTAATTATGTTTCCATAGGAAATCCTCCCTAGTGTCGTACCTATGTGCACCAAGCTCTTTCTTCAGGGTACACATTTTATACCTTCTCATTCTATTAATATTTTGATAAACTCTCTTTCTATTCTGGGCAAGGATCAGTTAAGCAGTCTACAAACCCTTCCTCCCACTCATATCAGTGATTTTTCCCTGTCACCGAGTGCCTTGCCTCCCCCCTAGAAAAATGTTCACTTGGCCCAAAGAATCAGAGTCCTCCCTAGACTCAAAGGGGGAGTCCATCGTCTACAACCTAAGAAACAAACTAGTGATGGGACCTATGGGGACTATAAAGCCAGGGTTAGGGGAAAATTTGGGAGCCATGCCAGGATCGAAAGGTAGAGGATGGAAATCTCTTCTCTCAAAAGCTCAATTTTCGGGGCACTTAGATCAATGAAGCCTCATGAGGGATTTTCCCCATGAAAATAATTTTGCTAAATTACAATGGTATGGCAGGCCCGTCAAAAAAATCCTCCTTTAATAGGTTGGTGGATTCCCATCAACCTGATATTTTTCTACTGCAAGAAACTTTGGGGGAGAGTGGGGTTGTGGTTTCTTCACTGGAATCCATTTTCCCTCAGTAGAATTTCATGGGTGTGGATGCAATAGGTAGGTCAGGAGGATTGGAAATAGGTTGTTGCAACAACAAAATAGAGTTTCTTATCTCTTGGGGGTTTGAGTCAGGTCTTGGAGCAGAGATCATATATGCATAAAAAGGAAGGCTCTTCACATTCCTAAATGTATATGGGCCTTACTTGGAAAGAGTTTCCTACTGGGATTCTTTTATTTGAAAATCCTTCTTTTCAAGAGAAAACCTAATTGTCGGGGGAGATTTAAATTTTTCCAAAGGTGTTGTCGAGGGGTGGGGATTCTTTTATTTGAAAATCCTTCTTTTCAAGAGACAACCTGATTGTCGGGGGAGATTTAAATTTTTCCATAGGTGTTGTCGAGGTGTGGGGCTCAAGGGCCCGTTTTGATCCTCTCTTGGACTTCTTTCGACATATTCTCTCAGAGGCAGGCCTCTCTGATATTTCCCCATTAAAACTAAGGCCCACATGGAGAAATAAGAGGATAGGGGAGGATTGTATTGCTAAGAGGCTAGACTGGTTTTCGGTCTCTGATAAACTTATGTCTCTTACTTTGCACTTTAGGCAGTGGATAGGGAGTGGAGGTGAATCTGATCACTCCCCTATTTTATATGACATTGTTGGGGGTCCAAGAAACCCCTCGATCCATTTTAAATTCAACATATCTTGGCTAAAGGAGGAGATATTTCAAACCTTGGTCAAAGGTTGATAGGAACCTTTTAACTCGGATGGGAATGAATATGTTGGGGAAGATTTCACTACAAATCTCAAGCGGGTAAAAAAGGAAGTGGTGTGATGGGAAAATAAAAAAATGAAAAATGTATGATAGGGATTTAAAGGAAGTTGAGGATGCCCTGCAGGTCATCTATGATACAAAAGTAGAGGGATACAACTCTCCAGAATTGAAAGAGGCCCTGGTTTCCTTAGAAAAGAAAAAAAGACAGTTGTTAGAAGAACATGAGGAGATTTGGAGACAAAAAATCATAACGATCTGGTTGAAGAGAGGGGATGAAAATACAAAAAAAATTCAGGCTTTTTCAAATGGAAGGAAGATCAAGAACACAATTTGGAGTCTTAAGGACCCTCGGGGCAGAGAGGCCTCCCCCTTCAATAATTTAGCTCAACTGGGAAAGAGTCATTTCTAGAACCTGTTCAAATAAACTAATAGGACAAACATAACAGAGACAATCCAACTTGTGCTCCCTTTTCCTCAATTTGTAAATGATGAAATGATTAGATCCCTCATGGAGGAGGTCACAGAGGATGAACTCAAAGAGGTGCTTCATATCTTTCAAAAATCAAAAGTCCAGGGTTGGATTGATGGACCATTGAATTTTTCCTCGGCTTCTATGATTTAATTGGAAAGGACTTATTGGTTTTGGTGGAAGAATATCAAAGAGAAGGTCATATGCACTCCCCCCTGAACTCAACCTTCATAGGCCTAATCCAAAATATTGACTTACCTCAAAGCATGGATGACTTCAGGCCCATCTCTCTATGCAACTGTATTTATAAGGTTGTGGCAAAGGTGATTTCCAGAATAATTAAAGGGGTCCTTTCTGCATCAGTTTCTAAAGAGCAATTTGGCTTCCTAGAGGGGTGCCAAATCCATGAAGCCATTGGGGTGGCACAGAAGGGATTACATTCCATGAAGATTAAGAAATTATAAAGGGAAATCCTCAAAATAGACCTATCAAAAGCTTATGATTGAGTAAATTGGCTCTACCTCCACCTCCTCTTAACTCATTTAGGGTTTGAAGTTGATTTCATCATATGGGTGATGTGTTGTATTACAACAACCTCCTTTGCAATCCTAATTAATGGGTATGCTTACCTTTTCTTTTGGTCCAAAATAGGTCTTCTCCAAGGATTCCCATTATCGCATCTCCTATTTCTCCTTGTGGAAGAAGGACTTAGTAAGGCATTGAAAGAAACAAAATCAAACAGGGAATTTTGTGGAATCCCCATTACTCCTAATCTCTTAATCACCCACTTCTTGTTTGTCGATGATGTGATGATTTTTTGCAATGTTCTTCGAGGAGATGCATAAAAGATACATAGTATTCTGGACCTACTTGGTCATGCTACTGGTATGGTGATTAATGAAAGGAAATCTATGATTTCAATTAAAAATCTAGAGGAGGAGGAGTTAGAAACCTATATGACCCTTTTCCCTTTTGAAATAAGGGACTTTGATGACAGGCTGAAATATCTGGGTGATCTGGATTTAGGAGCAGAACGAACTGATTAACAGACTGAATACAATAAACTAGAGATAGGAAGAATAACACAAATATCCAGTGAACAATATCTTCTATTAAATAATGAAATAGGATGAAACTGTAAAACTGCAGAAGTGAAACTTACTCGAATGGTGGTAGCTATCTATGAGAAGAGATGTGGTTGCTACGTGCATCCATCTGAACAGAATGGATTACAATGAGGCTCCATAGGCCCTTTTCATATTACTCAAGAATTTCAAAATCCTAGACATCCAAAAACCTAACGCTAGAAGGTGAAATGCCAAAAGTCATGTGGGCCCCAACTTCCTAGGGTCATAATTTTTGCATACGACCTCCATTTTAGGCACGTGATAACCCGTTGGAAAGGTATTTCAGAGAGATACACATTCCTCCCTTAGACTCTGACTTTGTCTATAGTTTGATTGTGGCGAGCCAAAAAAACAATGTTTAGGGCCCCAAAATAGCCCTAGAAGTACAACAAGATGTGTTGACATGAAAACATACAAAATAAGGCAATTGGATTAGGCGAGAGGCCACCCATATCCACCTGAAGAATCTGTGCAGCTTCAAATAGCCCTAGAAGTGTAGAAATCACAATTATAAAGCAGTACAAAAGGACGTGCTGAACAAAAATGGACACGAGGAGCCAGTTGGAATAGGTGGGTGGCCACCAATATCCACCTAGACCAATCCTCCCCCCTTAGGAAGAAATGGTCTCCATTGTGTTGAGTTCCCCCATTAGGTGAGGAAATTTTGTTGGATTTGGCCCCGGGTGAGCCACTTGCCTTGGTGTAGGAGTTGCCCTGCCTTGACAACCTGATAAAGCTGGATTTGCTGCTGGAGAGTTCCCTTGACCTATGTGTCCACGATATGATCGGTGGATTCTTGTTCCATGCAATCAGGGTTGAGATCTATTGGTGTTATTTTTTCGACGATCTCAGAGGTGTCCAATAATGGTGGAAAATATGGCCTAAGGAGGTCCACATTGAATATTGGATGCAGACCAAGGAAGGGTGGAATGTTGAGCTCAAAATCATTGCTACCCACAACCTTGGTGATAGTGTAAGGCCCATAATGGAGTGGATGAATATTCTGATGGGGCCCGGTGAGACGCTCCTTCTACAAATGTAACCAGGCTTTGTCGCCAACCTGAAACTGGTGTGGTACCCTGTGTTGATCGTGGCGCTTCTTGTACTTCACATTGGATTTCTGCAAAATCTCTTGGACTTGTTAGAGGATGTGTTGAATCCACTCAATGAATCTAGTGGATTTTTCGATCACAAACTAATCATGGGAAGAGTCTATTTGTGTGGTGGCAAGAGGAAGTTCCACATCAATGGGTCCCAAGGGTTGGAATCCCAGACCCACCTGAAATGGGTTGTGGTCGATGGAACTATGGAGAGCCTTGTTGTAGTTGTGTTGAACATATGGGAGACTCTCGTCCCATGTATGGGGATGCTTAGAATTGTACATGCACAAGATGTGCGCAATCATCCGATTGACAACCTCGGTTTGGCCATCAATTTGGGGGTGGAAAGCAGTGGATTTTTTGAGCTTGGTGTCCAACAGAGACCAGAGACTTGACCAAAAGGTGTTGAGGAACCTATTGTCTTGATCGGAGATGATGGTTTATGGTATCCCAAATTGGACCCAAACTCGTTTGAAGAAGAGCTTGGCAGTCTCGATCGTTGTGACATTCTTCTTACAGGCTGTGAGGATGGCCATCTTCGAAAATCGATCAACGACCAAAAACACACAGTCATTTCCGTGCTTGGTGGAAGGAAAACCAGACATGTAATCCATTGATATGGATTCCCACAACTTCTCGGGAATAGGTAGAAGGGTGTATAAACCTTGCTTCTTGATGGTTGGCTTGGCAATGGCACAGGTAGTGTAAGATTAGATATACTTGCTGACATCCTGTCGAATTTTTGGCCAATAAAAATGTTTATGAAGAATGACCACAATTTTCTCTACACCAAAATGTCATGCCACCCGACTGTAGTGGGCTTCCCAAATTAGCTTTGCATGCTCGCTTATAGGAACATAGAGATGGCCGAGGTGGCATAAGATTCCATCCTGAATGTGAAAATCAGTGACAATGGCACCTATACCCAAGAGCTGATATGTGTTGGCGAAGTCTGGATCTTACTAATAAAGTTGGGGCCACTCTGATGCTTGATGTCCATAGGACTGGAGCACAGTGGTGAGTTCAGCCACAAGAGGCCAACTGAGATAGTCAGTGACACAATTAGAGATAATTGTCTTATACTTCATGTTGAGATGGAATTTTTGCAGGTAGGTGGACCACTTATGATGGCGGTCATTCTACAATTTCCCATGTGTCTATATGAACTGCAAAGGCTTGTGATCAGTGTGTATGATCGTCTCTTTCCCCAGAATGTAATGTTTCCATTGAGGGCAGGCTTGTACAATGGAACACATTTCCTTGTCATAGGTGGGGTATTTCCAGACAGTATCAGAGAATGTCTCAATATGGTATCCCACAGGATTCCCATGTTGAGTGAGAACTGCGCCCACAACATAATCAGATATATCAGTCTCAATCTTGAATGGTTGTTACAGATTAGGAAAGGAGAGTATGGAAGCTGAGCACAAGCGATGTTTTAGATCATAGAATGCTTGTTGTTGCTCCTTACCCCACACGAACTTGGCCCTACCACTACCCTTGGTTACCTATCTGAGGGCCCATGCAATATGGGATAATCCCAACACGAATCGTCGGTAGAAATTGGCTAGTCCCAAGAAGCTCCAAAGCTCATTCAGTGTGGTTAGGGCCATCCAGTCATGGATGACTTGGATCTTAGATGGATCAACATGTACCCCATTCTCATCAACAATGTAGCCTAGGTATTGGACCTTGTTCATGCCAAACACACATTTTTCCAAGTTGGAATAAATCTTGTGTTGTCGCAGAGTGCTCAAATCTTGTTGAATATGTCACATGTGCTCCTCCCACATTCTGTTGAAGATGACGATTTCATCCAAATATACTACCGTAAAGGAGTTGGTGAAATACATCATCCATCAACCGCATGAAAGTGGTTGGTGCATTTGTTAAGCCAAAGGGAATGAAGAGCCATTCGTAGAGACCTTCTTTAGATTTGAAGGTTGTCTTCCAAACATGAGTTGGTTCGATGGGAACCTGGTGGTAGCCAAACTTCAGGTCAATCTTGTTGAAGAAATTTTCCCCCTTGAGTTGGTCAAGAAGGTCATCAATCCTGGGAATGGGGTAAGGGATCCTGACTACTTTTTTTTTTAAGGCTTTGTAATCAATGCAGAGTTTCCAAGTCCTATCCTTTTTCTATACCAATACAATCGGGCTTCCGCAAGGGGAGGAGTTGGGTATGATGTGCCCCTTCTAAAGAATATCTTGGATCCGACGCCTGATTTCATCATTCTCCATCAGTGAGCACTGATAGAATGTCCCATTAGGTAGAGGTGCGTCGGGGACCAGATCAATTGGATGCTTGAATTGGCAGTGTGTCAGTAGCCCTGTAGGTGAGGTGAAGATGTATTTGTATTCTTCCACGATTTAGTCCACTTGTTGTTGTTGCAAAGAGAGGCATTTTGTAGAGGCCAAGAATGTGGTGGCGACCTTCTTTTTATTGTGAGAACGGATCACAAAGAAGACAAACTTCTTGGTCTATGAAATGACCTTACTACATTGCTTAGCAGAGATTAAAGAAATGGCAGTAGGAGGTGTCACCTCTGGGATCCTGTACAATTTTCTACTCAAGGTAATAATAACACTACAGGGTCTAGACTCATACACAACATGACGCTTCCACAAATATGGTTTTCATAAAAGAACATCACAAACTTCAAGGGGATAAATATCACACAGTACCTCATCTTTGAAAGGCTTGATGTCATAGGGTAGACGACATTGTTGGTTGACATGAAGATCTATTCCTTGATGAAGTCAGTCGATGGTGTAGGGTTGTGGGTGCGGTGTCATTGGCAGGTCCAGCCGCTTGACGACCTCTACTGAAATCAGGTTCTTCTGACTACCGTTGTCGACAATGAAATGAATCAGAACCCCCTTGACCCACATCTATGAGTGAAAGAGGTGTTCCCCTTCCTCTGGTTCTTTTGGTTCGCTTGGCCAGACTTTGGTGGTAGCGACTGTGGCACTGGGTTCCACATCGATAATTCGCTTCCCTCCTTCAGTATTTGACTTGGAATCAGAATCGACCTTTGACTCGGAAGCCTTTAGCTCAACCACGAGGGATTTCTTGGAGAGGCATTCGTCGGTGTTGTGTCAAGGAATTTTATGGTACTCACACCATTTTCCCATGTCCTTTTTTGTCTTCTCGTTTCCATTCTTGTGGTGTGGCTTGCATGGATTGTCCTAAGGGAAGACATCATGACTTGGTCCCTTGCTATGTGGGTTGGGGTTGCCTTTGCTCTGCTTCAGCTGTGAGGGGTTTGCAGATCCAAACTCTCATCGTTTCTTTTTAAATTTCTGCTCGATCTTGATAGGGTATCTATAAGTCATGCCCAATGAGGTGATTTCCAGGAACTCCATTTTTGTTTGAATGTATCTATGCAAACATATGTGGTATTTGAGCATCAAATGATGCTCAGAATATTTGATACCCAATTTGGTGCGTAGGGTATGGAAAATTTTGGTGAAGTCTGGTACTGTCTGGTCCCTTTCTTGATGTAGGGTGGTCCATCTGGTGTAGTGGTCCTCATATCTTCCAACAGGGTAGCATTGTTCTTTAATGGCATCCTGGAAGGAATCCCATGTAGGGGCCTGATAAAAAAATGAAAGGTATTATAAACAAATTGTCATTAATTTGATGCTCATGGGTAATTAAAGAATTCAACCATCATTAATCATGCTACAAATAAAATAAGATAATAGCAAGAAGAAAGAGAAACAGAAACAGAAACAAAGAACTTGTTAATGGAGTTCACCAATGTGTGACTACGTCTCTGGGTCCGCTTCCAAGTGGAGGACCGCTTTATTGATCTTTAATGCTCAAGTTCTCTTTACAATTGTTCTTTGATGTTACAAATAGGCTTCTGATATATTGTATAAGACCTCCTTGTGCAGATACACACATGCCCCAACTATCTCCTCTCAAAACATGACTCAATGCCCCTCAAAACATGAGAAATGGGCCATTAGCTCAAGCTGCTATCACATTCTTTGCAATACAAAAGTACCCTCACAAGCTCAAAGGGCCTGGTTTATATAGTTTTTAGGCTCATTTATGGAAGACCAACTTCCCACAAAGATATGGCCTCTTTTTGGGGTCAAATACCCCTCCAAATGGCCAAGAAATCTCCAAAAAGGCCCAATCTGGGAAAAAACTATATTAAAAAATCCACTCTGATATAAAAATCAATTTAAGCCCCTAAAGGTTGGGTGCACACCCCTTTTGCAGAGTCGTATGGGCCATATGACCAAGTGCCATCCCAAAAGGGTGCTACACGTTGGCCCCTCCTCCGTTGGCTCCTGGTCTTTTGGAGAATGCAATGGGACCAAGGGCCCGATCAGATGGATAAGCCCTCGTCGATCGACCCTGGTCGTGGGTCACAGCTCCTAGTCTCGTGGTGGTAGTCCCCTGTCTGGTGGCCCCGTGCCTTTACCTTATCGTATGAATGTATACGCATCGGGGGGCTCACCAGAGGTGCTAAGTCATGGGTGTATGACATGAAACAAGACTGTGGGTTGGGGCCTAGCCTGGACCCTTTACTCCATGACCAAAACACAACACACCTTAAATATTAAAATGCGCGTATACCGGTTAAATTCCACCGTGGGCAGGCTGGTAGCCCGGCCTTCCCAAGACTCTTCCCACGCCCGAAGGTCATGGGTTCAACTCCTGTGGAGTCCATATAACTTTTACAACATTAACGAATGAAGGGGTGCCATGTGGCACCATTACATTCACCCACCTGGTGACACTTGTCAAGTGATGATTCGACCACATCTGCCACACCTCCCCAATCATCATGCCACTCTTCTGCCACATCACTATACGATCAATTGCCATGTGTCACCTCCTGATGATGCCACATCATAATGATGACATCATGCTGACGTCACCTTTTGTACTGCTGACGTTAGCTTTGACTTTGACTGTTGACTTTTTACATGTTTGGGAATTTGATCAAAACATGATAACTTTCGCATACGATGTTCATTTGAGGAATTAAATATATGGTCGGAATCAGTGCGATGAGACAAACGCAATGAAACTGGTTTCGTTCGATTCCGATAACTTTTATTTTTGAGCATTTTTTTTACGTGGGGATCCTCCTGGATCAGGGCTACCACACAAATTGTAGATTCCTCCATGGCCCTTTGCTCAGAGTAAGTATCCCACCAGTCTTTAACATGGGGAACGACCTTGAGGAGTGAAAAAGTGATATTTTCCCAATCGAAAAAATTGTGGACCGAAAATTATCCTTCGAGCAGATTCAACCATTTATCTACAACATCCACATCTATCAGTCCTTCAAATAAGAAATATCAAAATTTACCTATACCTTGAAGGGGGTTGCATGGCCTCTTGATGAAGATGCTTCTCTCGTGGGCAACCGTCGAAGGATCTGCGTGAAGTTGTCCATCATTTCGTTCCTTTGTCGCGCGAGGGATTCCTTGAGAAACATTTTAATAGGATCTCTTGCTCCATCATCTTTCTTTTCGTCTACCATGGGTTGTTTTTGGGCTCGACGTGGTCGATATGGTAATGGATAGATTGGTTCGAGTCCCAACTTCTTGTACCTATACCTTGTCGGGGACATGCACGAAAAAAAAAAAATGAAGAGTAGACTGCTCTGATACCACTGATCCAGATTTAGGAGCGGAACAAACTGATTAATAGACTGAATACAATAAACAAAGAGATAGGAAGAATAAAAAAAATATCCAATGAACAATATCTTCTATTAAATAATGAAATAGGATGAAACTGTAAAGCTGCAGAACTGAAACTTGCTCGAATGGTGGTAGTTATCTCTGAGAAGAGATGTGGTTGCTACGTGCATCCGTCTGAGTAGAATGGATTACAATGAGGCTCCATAGGCCCTTTTCATATTACTCATGAATTCGAAAACCCTAGACATCCAAAAACCTAACCCTAGAACGTGAAACTCCAAAATTCAAGTGGGCCCTATGGGTAAGTTGGTGTAATTTGGTACCTCAACTTCCTAGGGTCATAAATTTTTCATACGACTTATATTTTAGGTGTGTGATAGCCCGTTGGAAAGGTCTTTTAGAGAAATACACATTTCTTCATCAGACTCTAACTTCGTCCATAGTTTGACTGTGGCGAGCCAAAAAAACAATGTTTAGGGCCCCAAAACAACCCTGAAAGTACAACAATATGTGTTGACATGAAAACATACAAAATAAGCCAGTTGGATTAGGAGAGAGGCCAATCGTATCCACCTAGAGAATGTGTGAGGCTTCAAACAACCCCAAAAGTGTATAACTCATAATTATAAAGAAGTACATAAAGACGTGTTGAACAAAAACGGACACGAGGAGCCAGTTGGAATAGGTGGGTGGCCACCAATATCCACCTGGATCACTGGGATTTCATCTCAAGCCTAATTGTTATAGAAAGACTAATTGGATGTGGACGTTATCTAAATTGGAGAAGATATTAAAAAACTGGAGCTTCAAATGGTTGTCACGTGTAGGGTGGTTGGTCTGGGTCAAATCTATGTTGGAGGCTATTCTGGTTTAGTGGATGTCCTTGGCATGGATCCCCAAAGGGATTCTAGAGAAGATTAGGAATCTTTTCTTTAAGCTCCTATGGGTAGGGACACAAGAAAAAAAGGTCCTGCCCTGGGTGAAATGGTCCACCTTGGCTACTCCAAAATCATTAAGAGGGTGGGGCCTCAAGAATTTTTTTCTCTTTGCAAAATCCCTGGTTGCAAAGTCTAGATGGAGGATCTTAACCACAGAGAATCTATGGACCAAATTGGTAACTCAAAAATATATAAGGCCCTCCTCTCTTTAGGATTGGATGAGGAGCCCTATAAAGAAGCACCCAGGTTATTCAATTATATGGAAGGAAGTGGTAACATCCTTTGATGTAATAGGATATGGTATAGTGTGGTGAATTGGCAATGGAAATAAAGTCCTCCTGGGCAAGGACCCCTGGCCGGGCAGTGGGGGTGCACACATTCTTCCAGAAAATTTGATTTAGAGCCTCCAAGAGAAGGGGTTGTTCCACCTAAATCAAATTGGGGATCCTACTTGAAAAACCATATGGTCACAGGAATGGAGGACCCATACACAATTGAGCTTGGAGGAGGGTCATGAGATATCTTGGGAAAATTATACCAGGGCCGTAAAAGAGGCACACATTTGTCTAACAGATAGGGAGGATGAATTGGTGTGGGCTCTGGACTCTTTTGGAGTTTATATGCCAAATATGGGCTATATTCACCTCAATATTGATCTATATTTCAGGAATCAGGATTAGTGGTGGAAAGGGATGTGGAAGTTATGTTTCCCTCCTAAAAC
>ML852828.1:0-17885 GCA_009831015.1 Picea engelmannii | reverse complement strand
AACAAACATTTTGGTAAAGCCTCTGTCCAAGATAGAAGAGTTTGTGTACTCAAGCTAGAGCTCGTGGAGACGACTTTCCTATTGAAAAAGGAAGAGATGACTCCCAGTTTGGGAGGGAGCACTGATGTGTATTGATTTATGGACAATCATTCTTCAGTTCGAAAAATGGTCCAAGATGAGTAGTTCCTTTCCAGATCGGAAAGTGGTTTGAGATTTCTGACGGACACACATTTTCCAGTTCGGAAAATGGTCCAAATTGAATGGTCATTTTTATAATGAAAATGGTTCGATGGATTGTTGATGTACCATAGACAATGATTTCCCATTGTGGTTAACATGGGTAATGGTCTAGGACAGTCTCTCTTCTTGAGGGTTACTCAAGAAGACTGGCCTGCCTTGCTGGACAACGATTTCCCATTGTGGTTAACATGGGGAATGGTCTATTTTGGAGGTTGGTGCAGGACAGTCATTTCCTTTGGAAATGGTCTGGATAGTCATTCCTTAGGGCATATTCATTCTCTCTAGGTTTCACTTTGTTTAGTGCCGGAGGAATGGCCCAGGGTGGGGAATGGTCCAGGTTCAGCAATCAGGGACAGACATTCCTTAGGGTAGACTCATTCTCTCCAGGTTACACTTTGTTTAGTGTCGAAGGAATGGCCCAGGGTGGGGAATGGTCCAGGCTTAGAAATCAGGACAATTATTCTTCCTTGCTTAAGAAGAATAGTCCAGATATCTCATCATTGATGTTCGACTTTCTGAGGGCAGATGCTCTTCCAGATCTCACAGATGTGAGTGGAAGAATGGCCCAGATGATTCAGTTTATATCATAACAATGTTTTATGTGCAAGTTTATATCAGATGATTGTTATGGAGACTGTATGTCTCTGGATAGTAGATGCATGCTATTGTGGTGGATGTGTTCCACTAATTATGATTATATGCCATTGATCAAGTATCTGTGTGCTACTTGGTGTGGTAGTGTACCACTGGATTGTGGTTGTGTAGTACTATGGATAGACACAATTGTGTTCTATTGAATGATATTGTTCTGATTACCTTGAAGACTATCAACAATGTTGGAAAATATTATCAACTAGATGGATGATCAATGGATAGAGATTTCCCAGACGAAAAATGGTCCAGGACATTTATTCTTCTAGGACATATGTCCGGATTAGAAGGATGGTTCTTGTGTCACTCTATGGAGTGAGTGACTTATCTAGCATCATGTCTGATTACTCAAATGAAGTATGGTTTCGAGAGATGATGCAGTTGATGACATTGATAGTGATGATGGTGCTCATCATCTAGTCATGAGATAGTCTATACAACTATGTTGATGCTACCGGGTGAATGGTATGTTTGTGCTCAAGACCATTACCTATAATACCTCCCTAGCTAGGAGGGAGTGTTGATATTATGGTAGATGTGGGAGGTATTTACCTCCATGTGTAAACCTAACGAGAATAGAATACTCCGGGAAGCAAGAAGAAACCCTAATGAGTTGGCTAATATCCCTAGGAGACAAGTCGACTCAAGAGGATAATTTCTATTAGGTTATTAGCCTCCAAGAGAAGAAGTTGGCCAGAAGAAATATTATATACTGAGTAAATAGGTACCCAAAATGAGAAGTCGGCCCAGGCAGTTAGCCAGAATTAGTATAAATACAGGAGGCCAGTCTTCAATCTGGCAGGCATTCTCAGAACTGCAAAGCTCACTTGTGTGCACTGCAGTTAGCTATTTTTGTGCACAGGTTTGGAAGAGAGTTGTCGTTGTAGCTACTGCAGCTAGCATATTCCGTTTTGGCTTGGACTATCTCTTGGTTATGGTTTGGACTATCTGATTAGCTCTTGTTTGGTGCGCTATCCTTGGAGAAAGGTGCACTACCCCTTGTGTGGCTATCTAGCCTAGGGTTTGCTTCCAGAGTGATTCTCTGTCAAGGTTAAGGTGCTCGGAGGGTGGCTTCAACCTATGGTTGGGTGACAATAGTGATATTGTCTATGGTAAAACGAGCACATCCATTATATTCTAACAGTATAAATTCTGACTTGTTCCACTGGCAAGTCATGCACTCCCTCACATGACGAAGTACATCCTCCTTGAGACCCTTCCATGAGAATCTCTCTCTCACCTGCATGTAGGTCTTCATATACCCATAGTGCCCTACCAATGGTGCATCATGTACTACCCTCACAATATTATCCTTGAGTTTGGACTAAGGGACGAGATAGATTTGTATTTGTAGTAGATGATGTCATCCACTACCCTGTACCTGTCATCCTGGATATTTCCCTCCACCAACTCACAGGTGAGGGTATTCTTGGAGTATTCCACCAAAATAATGGACTTCTAGTTTGTTGAGATATTTGTAATGGAGAAAGTTGCAGGTCTCCTAGATAAGGTGTCAACAACTATGCTCTTATTCCCCTTTACATACTCAATGTCAAAATCATATGCATGCACCTTACTCACCCATTTATGTTGCCTCTCATTCATATCCCACTGCTCCAAGAAATATCTCAAGTTGTTGTGGTCAATCCTAACCACAAAGCGTCCTCCTACCAGGTATTGTATGAACTTGGCCAATGCATGCATGAGGGCCAACATCTCCTTATCATAGATCGTATAGAGCTTCTCTGACTCTCTTAACTTTCTGCTCTCGAAAGCTATTGGGTGTCGGTTTTGCATCAATATTGCTCCTATCCCCACACTAGATGCATCACACTCTAGGACAAAAGGCTACGTGAAATGTGGGAGTGCTAATACTGGGAAAGTGCTCATCACCCTCTTCATTCCGTCGAATGTTACTTGTGCATCCTCAAACTATTGGAATGCCCCCTTCTTGGTGAGGTCTGTCAATGGCGCAACCAATTGTGAAAATCCTTTCACAAAGCGCCTATAATAGTTGCATATCTTGAAGAATCCTCGCAGATCTGTGAGTGATCTTAGGGTGGGCCAATCTAAGATTTTTTGGATCTTCTCCTGATTTACCTCTACTCCCTCAACACCAATCACATGCCCTAGATAAAGGATCTATGTCAACCCAAACTCGCACTTTGCCTCCTTGGAAAAAAGCGACTTCTCCTCCATAATGGCAAGAATCTTGTCCACATGCTTACAATGTTCCTCCCACATCCTGCTGTAGATCAAAATATCGTCAAAGAATACCATAAATAATTTCCTCAACTATTTGTTGAAGATGTGGTTCATGCAGGATTGAAAGGTAGTTGGTTCATTAGTCAACCTGAAGGGCATGACTAGAAACTCATAGTGCCCATAGTGACACATGAATGTTGTTTTATGGATATCCTCCTCTCAGGGGCCCAACTAGATCCTATGTGAACAACATCACCAATTGTTGTTGAGAAATATCTATCATCATAACTGCAATCCTTTGAAAATATGTGATGTATGCATCTGGTGTACCTATCTGTCTCAACTGTGCCAACTCCTTGAAGTGTGTCAAAAGGTCCTTTTTGTCAAACCTGTCCATCAAACTCTGAGTAGAATCTACATATGAAGTGATGCTGGGGCGCCCCAATGTCACCAGCCCATGGTACCACCACTCATGAGCTTCTTCTTCCAAGTGTAGGGTGGCATACTTAATCACTTTTTCCTTGGTCATTGGTGTTACACATTATTTTGGTCACCCTGGTGACGTTTCTACAAGCATATGTTCAGGCTCCCAAAAGGATCTTTTGCATGAGAAAAGTAATTGGTTTCTCCCTCTACAAAACCTTCTTTTAGAAGGACGTCATAGGCTAAGAGTAATACACTGTGCGGAAATGCCTGATTTCCACAGACTGTCCTTAACCTGGCTTGCAGAATTTTCGTAGGCTGCTCTATAGACAGGGTGCGGCGGCATTTTAAGACTAAGAAAAGGGGCGAAGTTCACGAAGGTTCTAGAAGGGAATATTCTAGAATATGAGGTGGCATCCGTATGGTTGGGATCCTACTGGCTTCTCTGATTTTGTGGGATCATCCTAATCTCTTTAACCATCTCTCCTTCTCCTATATAATGATGGATTTCTCATGGAAAAGGTTAAGCAAAAAGCAAGCAAGATCAAGTAAGGAATTTATGAAGGAATAGGCTGAAGATTGTGTGAGGATTCTATCTCAATTGATGATTGAGGTCTTCATTTGCCCATCAAGATATTGTGGATCCTATTCATGCAAATTTGGAGCAAGTGTGTGTGTTGGAGCAAAGAGCCATCAAAAGGGAACTTAGCAACATCAAGGTTGTTTGGTTGTATCTTCCACTTTTACTTAATATAATACAATGGCATGTTTCTTTCCCATAAAATCATTCTCATTTTATTACATGACTCCTTGATCACATGTATAGGTTTTCACTGAACATACTATTGTTGTTTTCACTTTGGTTGGTTTGTGTTTCATTGCAGGATCAATAACACAAGAGCACTGGAGCGAAGCAGGGACAACAAATACATAAGAAAGCGATATTCAAAGGTATGCCATTCATCTCTTATCTGATAGTAAATTCAATGATTAAGCTTAGGGAAAGCGTCATGTCTTGTCTTGTTTTGTTCTAGATCTAGGTGGATCTAGGGAGATCAGTTTATGTTCGCATTCACCGATTTATCCAACAACAAAATTGGGATTTTATTGACGAATGATTTGGTGAACCATTCAGCCAATAACTGATCAGGAAGGTCGAGTTTGATCAAGCATCTTCGGCGTCTCCACTCATGGATGTGAGTGGCAGAGGATTGCTTAAAGGAACTCAAAATCTCGGTTCTTGTCTTGTAGCGGATGGGCAGTTGGTAATGTGTGAGAAAAGCCACGACAAGGGTGTTGATGTCGTTAAAGAAACCTTGCGGTAATTCTATATACCGCTTTACGGTCGAACCCATGAGAGTTCGTTGAAAGAGACGTAACCGAATGGAGTCGTCCATCAAAGAGTTGGACAAACACCAAAGGTGGAAAGTCATAACATGATTGTTTGGGTCTTCTCCCGGTTTACCATCAAATTTGGGAATGTCGGACGGTAACTTGGTTGTAGCTGGATTGATTCCATGCATGTCGTTGTGTCTACCCTTTTCCATGTGTTACGTTTCCCACACTAAGGAAAAGTAGTTATGGTTGACCAACTGGCCTTTTTCAATTATGATTCCCGTACTCGCAATGTGCCATTTATCGTGAAGACACCTCCTCGGTACGAGAATGTCGGTGTGGGTCTCCTGAAAGATTCCACTTTAATGGGTACCTTCCCAATCCCACCACTCGATATACCACCCCCCTTTGTCGCCTTAATCAACATGATTTCCACCTCTATTCACGAAACCCCTGCGTCTCGTGACCCATGGATAGTACCTGACCCCGGTCATTATATTCGCTATGGCGAACAAATGCCCTTAAGTCTAGTTGAATCCGCTTATCAAGCCATTCAATTGGCAACCCCTTCTACTCCCTCTCTTGGTGATTCATCTCCCGATCCGTTTCACGTAATATTTCCTACAGATGAGATGATCACGTCAATTATGTCCATGGAAGACACTCCATGGGATGATGGACATCATCATTCCATTCTCTTCCTAGAGCAGCACACCATCGAGAGTTACCAACAGATTTCGACTCTGTCGACCGTTGTTGTCATTTCCTATGTTCTCGAGTCAGCACACGATGTGCTTTATGAAGGGAACCTGAGTAACATTTCACCCACCGTTCCTCTTGACATATCCATTAAACCTGGAGTTGTAAAAAATGTTCACATCCGAGCCGCATGTTCTGATGATGAAGTCGTCACTTATAAAGCCATTTTTCAAGAATTTTGTGATGTTTTCGCTTGGATCTACGAAGAGATGTTGGGTATTGACCCCGATATTGTTGTGCATGAAATTAAGACCTACCCAGACGCTAAACCCGTTCGGTAGAGACTTCACCCGGTCCACCCTCGTAAAGTCACTGCTATCAAGCTTGAAGTTGAAAAACTTCTTAAGGCTGGCTTTATCTATCCTGTGGCTTTAACCGATTGGGTCTCTAATCTAGTTTCGGTAAATAAAAAACAAGGCACGATCCATGTATGTGTCGATTATAGGGATATTAATAAAGCTTGTCCTAAGGACAATTACCCAACCCCCTTCGTTGACCAGATCGTCGACGATTGCGCCGGGAGTGAAATGTTCTCTTTAATGGACAGTTTCTCTGGCTATAATCAGATTAATATTTTGTCCATGAATCAACACAAGACTGCTTTCATTTGTCCTTGGGGTACCTTTGCCTACCGGAAACTGCCTTTCGGTTTAAAGAACGCTAGTGTGAATTTTCAACACGCCATGTCTTATGCTTTTCATGATATCAAGCACATCGTACAACCATATCTCAATGATATACCGACGCATTCCATGCGTTGCCAAGATCATCCAGCCCATCTTCGAGCCATCTTCATTCGTTGTCGTTACTATCGTATACGTTTAAACCCACACAAATGTGTTTTTTGTGCGGAGTCCAGCGGACTTCTGGGTTTTATTGTGTCACTTCATGGAATTAGGGTGGACCCTTTGAAGGTTGAGGCTATCCTTAATCTACCTCCTCCTTCCACACTTCGCCAGCTTCAAAGTTTGCAAGGGAAGGCAAACTTTTTGCATCAATTCATTCCCAATTACAATGAATTAACGCTAGGATTTACTCGACTGTTGAAGAAGGGTTGCGAGTTCGTATGGGATGAGACTGCCAACAAAGCCTTCGAAGCTTTGAAACTTTCCCTAACTCGTACACCACTGCTTTTCCCACCCGATTATAGTCGAGACTATTTCCTCTACCTCGTCGCTTCAGACTCTACCATTGCCATGGTTTTAGTCCAAGAAGATGATTCGCACGACGAACATGTAATTTATTATTTGAGTCGGAGTCTCACGACTACTGAAGCCAAATACCTACATGTGGAGAAACTAGCCTTGGCAGCTGTTCAAGTTGTCCAACGTTTCCATCACTATATCCTATTACGCAGGACCACTGTTATTTCTGATTGCAATCCTATGCAACATATCCTTACATGCCAATTGCTAGGGGGCAAGTACTCCAAATGGATAGTGATTCTCTAGGAGTTCGACTTAGAGTTTGAACGCACTAAGTCTAAGAAATATTTGGTATTTGTTGAATTGATATGTGACCTTCCCTCAACTGAGACAACAAATGTGGCGAAGGATTCCTTACCTGATGAATCCCTTTTTCTGATCAGTTATGATGATGCTTGGTACAGAGATATTATCATCTATCTCCAGACTCAAACTTTCTGGCCCGACCTTTCTAGCACAGACCATCTTCGTATACGATATCAAGCCCGTTAATACATCATTCTCGGTGACACTCTTTATCGCCATGGTGTTGACTCTATTTTTTGACATTGTCTCACCTATGATGAGGCTGAGAAATATTTGAATGACTGCCACTCTGGAACATGTGGTGGTCATATGTCTAGGTATGCCATTGCCCAAAATATCTTATGAGAGGGGTACTTCTGGCCTTCTTTGTTTAAAGACTGTATTACTGTTGTCCAGAAATGCCATGCTTGTCAAAAGTATAATAACAAGATAGGATCACATCCTGCTCCTTTACACCTTGTAGTTTCCATTGGTCCTTTCGCAAAATGGGGCATTGACTTCATGACATGTAACCCTCACTCAACCAGGGTGCATGGATACATCATCGTAGCTGTGTATTATTTCACTAAATGGGTCGAGGTGATGCCTACATTCGATAATACCGGAAAAACTGTAGCTGTGTTCATATTCAATCATATCATCACTATATTTGAAATTCCACAAGCTATCGTTACTGATCATAGTAGCCATTTTCGAAATTTCATGATGTCTGAGCTTACTGAAAAGTTAGGTCTTCGACATGAAAACTCAACCCCCTATTACCCATAGGCCAATGGCTAGGTTGAAGCGATAAACAAAGTTCTTATTACTATGCTTCGACGGATGATAGGAATTCACAAGACAAGTTGGCACATGATGTTGTTTTCAACATTATGGGCCTATCGGACATCCTTGAAGTCTGCCACAGGATTTACGCCTTTCCAATTAGTGTATGGTATTGAAGTTGTCCTGCCGATTGAATGTGAGATACCATATTTGAAGCTAGCCATTGAACTTTTTCCCAACACCTCTGCTGAAAAGGAACGTCTATTATACCTGATGCAATTAGATGAAACCCGTCGTGATGCCACCCTGGTTATTGAAGCTCAGATAAAATCAAAGCCCAATACGACAAGCATGTCAAGCCACGTGTTTTCTCTGAAGGTGATCTAGTTCTCCTCTATGAACAAGATCGTGATTTACTAGGGGCCGAAAAATTCGAGGTTATGTGGCGAGGCCCTTATATCGTCAAACGAGTGTTGGAGAAAGGAGCCTATGAATTAGTAGATTATGATGGCATTCCTTTGAGTGAACCCGGAAATGGGCTTTACTTGAATAAGTACTATGCTTAGGTTATCTTTGCACTAGTTCTTGTATTTTACAGTATCATACTCTTGTGTGCTTTTTCGTTATTTGGTTTTGACCCCCAACTGGTTACCTTGCGTTGTGCTTGGTTTCCAGATGTCGGTGTCTTCGCTACCCTACATTGGCTTCACCAATGGTGCTAGTCGTAGTACTCAGAACTTAACATCTACTGCTTGGGCAATCTACGCACCTACGAACGAATTAATCAGTCTACATGGTGTCTGCCTCGGTTGTGCAACTTACAATATCGCGAAATATAGTGCAGTCATCGAATTGTTGACCGACGCTATTTCACTTGGAATCCGTCACATGGTTGTACGACTCAATTCGCAGCTAGTAGTACTACAGTTGAGTAATGTCTATTCTATCTGAAGTCCTACTTTGTTAAGGGTATATTTACGAATTTTCCTCTTGGAACGTCATTTTGATTATATTGAATATCAACACTTTCCTAGATGTCTAAATACATTAACAGATGCATTAGCTAATTATGTGTTAGACAAACATTTGAGACATTTATAAATCCAATCAGATGTTGTACATAAAGCAAATAAGCCAGTAGAAGCCTCATGTATATATAACGATAAAAGTTTTTACAAAAAATGTTTTTGTCCGAAGACCAAAATATAAAAATGTGAAGCACATGGCTTCATATACAAAATAACATCAAGGATGTTGCTCACGATAACACACAACTACCCGTGCCACCCTACAAAGTAGTCGATTGAGAGAACCAGATACGCTTACAGTATGGCGCTGATATCGTCTCGGGATCTTGTCAATAGAGATATCTGGGACGTCCGCTGTCAATCCCTCCAGGTTCTGCTCGATCACCTCGTAATCACCGACATCCCATCCTGCTGCCTCAGTTGCTTCCCCTCATCTCTGGATGGGGGATGTACCTGGAGGCCGATGCGGTCCTACATCTGTGTTGTCAAAAGAGCTTTTGATTAGTCCTCGGAATAAAAACATAAAAAACATTTCATATTTTCAAAATTTACAAAAACATTATAAAAACAAAAATGTGCTTCTTACCTAAGTTCCCCCATTGAGAACCCTCTAGTAGAACCAAGTATGGGTCACCACTGAAGTCCAAACCGACATAAGCATAATCATCTACCATCAGTAGTTGAGGCCTCAACCAATCAAAGAAAACGTCGTTGTATTTGACAATAGGGCCCGCCACGTGTTGAGCCATGAGGTCACACCATCTTTTCATGCTTGGATCCTATGGGGCCGACAGGCCCCACTCTACCTGTAAACAAGTGAGGAACCCTCTTAAGGAAGAAGGACACTAAAATGGATCCGTACCCGAATTGTTTCAGGTCACCTTTCTTTCACTTTGTCAACTGTTTCTTCATACTACGAAGAACCCTGTCAGACCAGTTGAATACCCGGGGCTCCATGCACTCCACTGCATATTGGAAGTAACTCTAGAGGGCCATGTGAGGAGATGCACTCCCCTCCACACGTGCAATAGTGAACAGGATAGTCTGTAGGGGTAAATCCCAGACACCCCTAATGGAAACCTTGCCCTTACGTCTCTCGGCATCAGGGTCACAATACCGGCGGACATACTCACTCATCGGTAAACCGCCACCTCTGCCGCCTATCAATGTCACATGGGAGCCACGATGTGATAATCCCATCAAAAAATAGATATCCTTGATATCTAGAGCGAGTATGTGGGCTCCCACATGAAAAAACTGATGATCCACAACCCACATGTGTACTAAGTACTCAAACAACCTCAGTTGGGCCCTCATGCCCTGGATCTTGAAGAACTTCAGGAGCCTGCATTGTCAGAGGGCATTAACTGTTCTCGGGTCATTCTTGATGACATGATCATCATCCTCGTGTTCCCTCTCCCTCCATTCCAACATTTTGACAGTTGAAAACCTGCATAGGAACCATAGGGAGAAGTCAACACTTTTTTTTCACTTCCTTGGAAATTTTTATTGGTTAAACGCATATAAAGAAATTTTGATTTTCGCCCGTTGCAAGTGAAGTTTTATGTGTAGTGCAAAACTTCCACAGGTGAAGCAAAGGCCACCTGCGGAAACCGAGGCCCGATATACGCCACCTGCGGCGGCCCCTATGCGCACCTACCGGCCTAAAAGCCGACTCAAAATCTATTTTTTGACCAGTGAAAAATAAAATTAATCCATGGAAAAGAAAGAGGACCAGGAGATTACCTTTCTAGCGGAAGCCGTTCGTCGAATGGTTTCCTGTATCTCCCACAATCGACATAAGAAGTTTGAGGTAAAAAGGGGTTTTTTAGACAAGTTTTGGGTAAAATGACAATGGAATGGTAAAAAAAGGATTTTCACCTATATTTATTCACTTTTTACTTTTTTATTGATATTTTATATTATTTTATTCATTTTACCTAAAACCTAATGTTCTAATGGTATTGCGAGTGTTGTATTTTTTCGCAGATGAATGATCTAAGAGTCTGAACGATGGAATACAAATACTTTTCTTAGTTTGTTTTTACATTTGTCACATGTACAAATACTTTTTAGGTTTTTCAGGAAAAACCTCGAGCTTAGTCTTTGTTCGTTCTCGCGCTCGTAAATCAATGAGAACGCAACCGAGTATACTTTTGTTGTCTTTTTCGTACTCGTCATGGTAACACAAAAAACGAAATTCATGGAGTATCCTTTAAGCTCTTTTCACACTCCGTAAAAACGAAAAGATTGCCGAGCGACCTTGTTCTTTTCACGCTTGTAAAAGTGTTTGAAGAAAACGTTCAATGGGCGATAGGTTATCAATTTTTCAGTCTCATCGAACTAATTTACGAAAAAGGAATTGAGAGAGTTCTCTTTAAGTGTTTTTCAGACTCTCTAAACATGAAAACCCCCCGAGTTTTCTCTCTTTGGACTCGTTAAACAAACATCGAAAGACCTATATGGAATCAAACCACTCCTTCTTAGGGTTCGTTAAACATACTCCGAGGGACTCGTCCGAAGGATGAGATTACAACAACAAGCATATGTTATCCTCCTCAAGCTTGCATAGAAATAAAGAGGTACTCGCTAGAAATGGTGGGGGAAAATTTGGGAAAGAAATGTGTCTATGTATTTGTGTTAGTGGCAGTAATAGTCGTTCTTGAACACGACACCCCCTTCGTCATTGAATACGGGTTGGGAAATCCATTTGTCTCTTGTTTGACCTTCTGCAAATTCATATATTGATTCGTCCTTGAGTCAATGCTACCAAGACCATTATCGTGTTGTTCATATGTTCAAGAGAAGTCCAAACAAGCCCTCTATCGAGTCGGCCATCCGCAGTTGTCAATTCCTACCATGTCGGCCTTCCCTGTGTCAGTTTCAAATCATTTTCATACTTTGATCTACCCTAAATCTGTTACTTATTTCACGTCATTGATGGGGGATACATCAAGGCCCTCCCATGATGAGTCTTTTCCTGTCAACTCAACTCATCATCCAGGAACAAGGCTTAGAAATCATTTAGTACCTTAGAGCCTGCATGCTTCAATGGCAGGTTTCTTCACTTTTGACAGTGGATTCACATCATTGGTCCTTGATCGAGAGATTCCATCGAGTGTTTGAATTCAACTCATTTATTCACATTCGTTGGATTGTACTAAGGTACCTTGGGGGTCATTGACATCAGTGGTGATTTCCCTCACACTTGTTAATGGTTTTCATCAATGACCGGTAATCAATTGGTTTTTACCATGTTCGACTTCAACACGTATAATCACATGGCTAGATTCATACTTACGGATGATGGGATTGAAGACCCTAGATCTCATCATTTTGGTCCAGGTTGTGATGGAGTATTTATTATTTGTATTGACACATAGATCCACTTTGTATGTCTCATGGTTATGTTCGAATTTGAGTTTTCTAGAGCATAGATCCACAGTGTATTCCTGGTGGCTATGTAGAATCTTGATGACATGGATCCACAGTGTATGATTGGTGGCCATGACTGACATTTATGATTTGAATCACTTGTATTCTGAGCATGGGAATGCCTACCTCATAAATGGTATAATATTGCGCAAATGCTTGGTTTTTTGCATGTTCCCGATTGGTGCGCTCCTTGTTCTCGACACACACACGCATTTTACAAAGTATTTCAGCTATCACAAGTTCCAGCCTCATACTTTGGGGGGCATTCTGTTACACATTATTTTGGTCACCCTGGTGATGTTTCTACAAGCATATGTTCAGGCTCCCAAAATGATCTTTTGCATGAGAAAAGTAACTAGTTTCTCCCTCTACAAAACTTGTTTTTAGAAGGACGTTGCAGGCTAAGAGTAATACACAGTGCGGAAATGCCTGATTTCTGCAGGCTGTCCTTAACCCGACTTGCGGAATTTCCGCAGGCTGCTCTATAGACAGGGTGCAACAACGTTTTAAGACTAAGAAAAGGGACTAAGTTCACGAAGGTTCTAGAAGGGAATCTTCTAGAATACGAGGTGGCATCCGTATGGTTGGGATCCTACTGACTTCTCTGATTTGGTGGGATCATCCTAATCTCTTTAACCATCTCTCCTTCTCCTATATAATGATGGATTTCTCATAGAAAAGGTTAAGCAAAAAGCAAGCAATATCAAGTAAGGAATTTATGAAGGAATAGGCTAAAGATTGTGTGAGGATTCTATCTCAATTGATGCATGAGGTCTTCATTTGCCCATCAAGTTATTGTGGATCCTATTCATGCAAATTTGGAGCAAGTGTGTGTGTTGGAGCAAAGAGCCATCGAAAGGGAACTTAGTAACATCAAGGTTGTTTGGTTGTATCTTCCACTTTTACTTAATATAATACAGTGGCATGTTTCTTTCCCATAAAATCATTCTCATTTTATTACATGACTCCTTGATCACATGTATAGGTTTTCATTGAACATATTATTGTTGTTTTCACTTTGGTTGGTTTGTGTTTCATTGCAGGATCAATAGCACAAGAGCACCAGAGCGAAGCAGGGACAACAAAGACATAAGGAAGAGATATTCAAAGGTATGTCATTCATCTCTTATCTGATAGTAAATTCAATGATTAAGCTTAGGGAAAGCATCATGTCTTGTCTCGTTTTGTTCTAGATCTAGGTGGATCTAGGGAGATCAGTTTGTGTCCGCATTCACTGATTTATCCAACAACAATTGGGTTAAGTTGGAGGTATGTGTCCAACTTCTGCACCCATGCTCTAACTATGCTATTGACAGATCCGTTGAAGGTTGGGATAATCAACCTACCCACCTTGCGCATGAGGTCAAAGTTTTGTTGATTATGGGTTGCTTTGTTCCACTCCCTTGGTTTGTTCCTCTGCTTGCAGGTGTAGAAGTCTGGATAGGACAATTTCTTTCGAATATCTTCATATAACGTCTCATACTCCTTGTATGAGGAGTTGACATCAAGCTTCTGATCCATATGCTCCTATGCTCCTATAGGTTGTCTTGCCAAGAATGTTGGTAATAAGTGTCTAAGAATCGTTAGGCTCTCACAATGAGCCGAGGTATGGTTATTGCTACTCTATGTCTGTATCCTGTCACCCCAATGGGATCCACTGGTTCCTCCTTGACTTGCACCATTCATATTCCCTCATTGGCCCACCAATTGTGTGAGCACCTGAAGGGTCTATTGTTGGAACCTTGTAGTTTCTGCTTGTCTTTGGGATGCCTCATTTTGTCCCTTGACCATATCTCTTAATATTTGGAGCATAACCCCATCATGGTTGTCTCTCATGCTTCCTCCTACTTCTTCTCCTTCTGACTCTGTTTGGTTGGCTCTTATTTCTCTTTCTGGTGACTTCTGAATGGGATGTCCTCCACGCCCTTTCCTCCTAGGTATCAATGCAGTTACAAGCTGGCAGAATCACCAACTCTGATACCACTGTAGTGTCCCCAACTAGGCAAGGTGGGCATATTATGTTTTCTATCCAAAAATTGTTATTTCTCCTTGTGTAAACATGTCAAACACATTGTATTAATGGTGTTGTTAACTCTTTACAAACACTTTGCTCATATAGGAATATTATCAAACATATTACATGCATCCATTACATAGAAATAAAGCAGATAATCATGGCATCTTATTATGAATTGAAACCCCCAATCACAAGAATACAAGGATATCTAGTGGCTGTAATAACAACCACAAAAGTACTCCTAAACACACAAATCTATTGGCTGCAAGACATCTACACAATCAACTAATAGAAACAATGCAAGGAAACCTAGAATGATGCCAATCTATGGTGCTCACTGCTTCAAAGCTCTCTAAGCCTTATGTCACTCTGATCCAATAGTGCTTTCTCTACTAGCGACCTTCCAATCCCTCCTCATGAACTCGATCCTAACGACCTGGTGCAATCCTTGATCGTAGAGGTCCTCATGGGATGTGATTGAAAAACATGCGGGGCCTCGCGTGACGAGGCTGGACAACCAGCGGGGCCTTGCGGGACACCCTGTACTCAACCTGTGGGGATGCCCTTAACCACGGTTTCTTTGAAACCCTCCTGACACCTGTGAAATTCTGAATCAACCTCTTCTGGAAAACCTTCACAAACCCCCTGCACAAATCTCCAACTGAATATAACCTCAAAATGAAGCTCCAATAGAAATCCTAGGTGGACTCCTCTCTTGTCTAGCTAGGGTGGATATTGCGCCACCGAAACTAAACTGCACTAGTGGAAGGGTTATGCTAAACCCTAACGAAACAATGGCTCCAAGAGCACTCCAAAATGAGAGATCAAATCAAAATGCCAAAGATAAGGGCTACCCCTCTATTTATCCTTTCTCTGGGCCTTCTAGATCTTTCCCTTTTTTGACCAAATCAAACCCTCACTTTATTTTCCCTTCAATTTCATTTAAATATAATTATTTATTTTTATTTAATGTCACTTTAGGATTTGTCATTCTTTTAACCTAGTGACACCAAATAAACCTCCTTGACTCCCTTGTCCTTGTTGACTATAGCCTATGAGAGCCGTATAGGCTATTAAGTCATCCTCCATCATGATCAATTGGAAGGGGACATTACAAGTGCTCCGAAGACACGAGGAATCTATTGATAGTAATAAAACCTCAATTTTTTTAGTAACCACTAAAGTCCATGAAAATGAGCACTATTGCATCTCTCATAATACTTTGGTCCAACAAAAGTAGCAAATCCAAGTCTTGGAGGTAAAATGCTCCATGCTAAGAGATATAGTCTATAACCTTAGCAAAGGTTCACACTCAACTACCTCTTACTACAAAGTGTTTATTGGTTAAGCTAAGGAAGACCTCAAGGAAGATGATATTGTCAATCAAATAATGGAGGACATGGATTTGGGCAGCCGTGATTCTCATCCCTCCAACCATGTTTTCCATTAGTTTATATGTGTTGTAAATCAATACTTATATTAGGTGTTTTTTTCACAATATATACTAGCAAGAATTTTTTGAAGGCTATAAAAGAACTTAAAATTTTATTTTTGACATACTTTGTTTACCTAGCTTACTGATTACATTAGCTTTCTCTATGTACTATTCATTGTTCAGCTTTGTTGTAGCCCTTTCTAATATATTTTTTTTCCCGTTTTTGCTAAAAAAAGATTCAAAATGTTAAAATACTACTTCAAGAAAAGGGTGTTACCGCTAACAACACTTTTTGAAACGAGAGTAGATGCAACCACTAAATGTGACCTCTAAAAAGAATGAAAACTCTAGAGAATTCTTATCAAGTTGGTAACTATGTTAAATGCCTATCTCTTCTTAACAATTAAGTAACTATTTTAAATCGATTATGTATAACTCAATTTTTTGAATTTTGGATAAAAATTTGTATATATAAACTTTCTAAATTAATTAACTATCATACAAAGAATATTTTAATTGATTCAATATAATTAAACATAATATCATTTTTTTTCTTCCATATATGAAAGATGATTTCCGATTTCATAAATGGTTATTATACTTAAAACTCCACAACTCAAAGGAGTTTAACATCCCAAAAAAATTGCTTTCTAGAAAATAAAAGTGAAAAAAAACTAAGTGCATAAGGTAAATATCTAACTCCAAATAGATTTAGCACATAGATAAAACCATAATAAGTTTTACAATACAAAGTGAAATACAAGATGCATTTAATCCAAAGATACCTAGGTAAATCAATATATTTCTAGTAAACAAACTCCTTAATCTATTTATAGTAACCAAACTCCCTAAGATAAGGGACTAAGCAAAAATGCTTTCTTGGGAAGGCTTCCATATGTTGCAAAGCTAGAAGAGCCACATTTTTTTTTTTTTTTTTATGTTAATTTAAGTCTCCAAAATATTTATTAGGATTTCATTTAAGCATTTAGTTAGTAAAATCGACCCGACTTTCTATATCCAACTCAAAACACTTAATTATTTGAATTAACTTATCATTATCAAATTATTAAAATTTTGAATTAACTTATCATTATCAAATTATTAAAATTTTGAATTAATGTTAAATTTTCCAAATAAAAGAAATAAATTAAATTAAAATTATTTACTCAAATTTAATAAAATTAAATTATTTTATGATTGAGATTTTTATGGTGTGAATTTTTTTCAGATGGATTTGGAATATCTATAGTATTATTTGTTGTCTATTTTTAGGTTGGATTATTATTAATACCACTATTATTATTAAGTCTGTCCTATTATTATCATCAAGTTTTTATTTTTACTATTAATATTAAAATTATAACATCAAGATCAACTTTAGTAACTATTTTACAATTAGGATTTTATTGTTATTAATCTCATTTATAGGTTATTAATATCACTTTTAATACTTGATTATTGATGACAGGTTATTATTATTATTATTACCATTAATACCATTATTAATATTATTATTAGGATTAATACTACTATTATTAGTCCCTGCCGGAAGGCCAAGGGCAGGGACTATAGCGATGAGTTCATCGCTGACTTTCAATTAGTTGTTAGTTGACTTCGGAATTTTTGAAAAAAAGGTAATGTTTAACATAGGAAATATATAAACCTCATTTTTTTAATAATAAATTTGTGTATTTGTCAGAATATCATTGGCTGGGAAGTTTGAAGCRTTATTGCCRGCTTCGCTTCTTCCCAGGCAATTCTTGCTGCTTTGATAAATAAATTCCCTATAGTTTGATAATGTATCAAGCCTGCTTTGATAATGCTTTMATAAATGCTTCTCCTATGATTTGAYGMCTGACATTCAACCGATATTTGACAACCATCAACAACCGCCGGATAAGTGATAAATAGTGTGAATATATACTAAAAAACCCCACCGCCTCGTCCTCTATTTATTGCGCTGCATCAGCTTCTAAGCCAGATTCTGATGCAATCCCTATCGAATCAGGAGGTGTTAAAGGTGCATTAATAGAGCTTTCCTTACCTGTCTTTTCGCACCTTACGAACCAGAGACTTATACT